>CAMPDV010002407.1:0-63449 GCA_946699065.1 Loxodes magnus
GCTATATCCAGTGATTCAGAGTTCATCGTATCGGGAAGTTATGATTAGACGGTGAGACTATGGGACGTCAAGACAGGTACCTGTAAGACCATGAGTGGTCACACTAGTAATGTATATGCTGTGGCTATATCCAGTGATTCAGAGTTCATCGTATCGGGAAGTTATGATTAGACGGTGAGACTATGGGACGTCAAGACAGGTACCTGTAAGACCATGAGTGGTCACACTAGTAATGTATATGCTGTGGCTATATCCAGTGATTCAGAGTTCATCGTATCGGGAAGTTATGATTAGACGGTGAGACTATGGGACGTCAAGACAGGTACCTGTAAGACCATGAGTGGTCAAACACATTATGTATATGCTGTGGCTATATCCAGTGATTCAGAGTTCATCGTATCGGGAAGTTATGATTAGACGGTGAGACTATGGGACGTCAAGACAGGTACCTGTAAGACCATGAGTGGTCACACTAGTAATGTATATGCTGTGGCTATATCCAGTGATTCAGAGTTCATCGTATCGGGAAGTTATGATTAGACGGTGAGACTATGGGACGTCAAGACAGGTACCTGTAAGACCATGAGTGGTCACACTAGTAATGTATATGCTGTGGCTATATCCAGTGATTCAGAGTTCATCGTATCGGGAAGTTATGATTAGACGGTGAGACTATGGGACGTCAAGACAGGTACCTGTAAGACCATGAGTGGTCAAACACATTATGTATATGCTGTGGCTATATCCAGTGATTCAGAGTTCATCGTATCGGGAAGTTATGATTAGACGGTGAGACTATGGGACGTCAAGAAAGGTACCTGTAAGACCATGAGTGGTCACACACATTAAGTATATGCTGTGGCTATATCCAGTGATTTAGAGTACATCGTATCGGGAAGTTATGATTAGACGGTGAGACTATGGGACGTCAAGACAGGTACCTGTAAGACCATGAGTGGTCAAACACATTATGTATATGCTGTGGCTATATCCAGTGATTCAGAGTTCATCGTATCGGGAAGTTATGATTAGACGGTGAGACTATGGGACGTCAAGACAGGTACCTGTAAGACCATGAGTGGTCACACTAGTAATGTATATGCTGTGGCTATATCCAGTGATTCAGAGTTCATCGTATCGGGAAGTTATGATTAGACGGTGAGACTATGGGACGTCAAGACAGGTACCTGTAAGACCATGAGTGGTCACACTAGTAATGTATATGCTGTGGCTATATCCAGTGATTCAGAGTTCATCGTATCGGGAAGTTATGATTAGACGGTGAGACTATGGGACGTCAAGACAGGTACCTGTAAGACCATGAGTGGTCAAACACATTATGTATATGCTGTGGCTATATCCAGTGATTCAGAGTTCATCGTATCGGGAAGTTATGATTAGACGGTGAGACTATGGGACGTCAAGACAGGTACCTGTAAGACCATGAGTGGTCACACTAGTAATGTATATGCTGTGGCTATATCCAGTGATTCAGAGTTCATCGTATCGGGAAGTTATGATTAGACGGTGAGACTATGGGACGTCAAGACAGGTACCTGTAAGACCATGAGTGGTCACACTAGTAATGTATATGCTGTGGCTATATCCAGTGATTCAGAGTTCATCGTATCGGGAAGTTATGATTAGACGGTGAGACTATGGGACGTCAAGACAGGTACCTGTAAGACCATGAGTGGTCACACTAGTTATGTATATGCTGTGGCTATATCCAGTGATTCAGAGTTCATCGTATCGGGAAGTTATGATTAGACGGTGAGACTATGGGACGTCAAGACAGGTACCTGTAAGACCATGAGTGGTCACACACATTATGTATATGCTGTGGCTATATCCAGTGATTCAGAGTTCATCGTATCGGGAAGTTATGATTAGACGGTGAGACTATGGGACGTCAAGACAGGTACCTGTAAGACCATGAGTGGTCACACTAGTAATGTATATGCTGTGGCTATATCCAGTGATTCAGAGTTCATCGTATCGGGAAGTGTAGATAAGACGGTGAGACTATGGGACGTCAAGACAGGTACCTGTAAGACCATGAGTGGTCACACTAGTAATGTATATGCTGTGGCTATATCCAGTGATTCAGAGTTCATCGTATCGGGAAGTTATGATTAGACGGTGAGACTATGGGACGTCAAGACAGGTACCTGTAAGACCATGAGTGGTCACACTAGTAATGTATATGCTGTGGCTATATCCAGTGATTCAGAGTTCATCGTATCGGGAAGTTATGATTAGACGGTGAGACTATGGGACGTCAAGACAGGTACCTGTAAGACCATGAGTGGTCACACTAGTAATGTATATGCTGTGGCTATATCCAGTGATTCAGAGTTCATCGTATCGGGAAGTTATGATTAGACGGTGAGACTATGGGACGTCAAGACAGGTACCTGTAAGACCATGAGTGGTCACACTAGTAATGTATATGCTGTGGCTATATCCAGTGATTCAGAGTTCATCGTATCGGGAAGTTATGATTAGACGGTGAGACTATGGGACGTCAAGACAGGTACCTGTAAGACCATGAGTGGTCAAACACATTATGTATATGCTGTGGCTATATCCAGTGATTCAGAGTTCATCGTATCGGGAAGTTATGATTAGACGGTGAGACTATGGGACGTCAAGACAGGTACCTGTAAGACCATGAGTGGTCACACTAGTAATGTATATGCTGTGGCTATATCCAGTGATTCAGAGTTCATCGTATCGGGAAGTTATGATTAGACGGTGAGACTATGGGACGTCAAGACAGGTACCTGTAAGACCATGAGTGGTCACACTAGTAATGTATATGCTGTGGCTATATCCAGTGATTCAGAGTTCATCGTATCGGGAAGTTATGATTAGACGGTGAGACTATGGGACGTCAAGACAGGTACCTGTAAGACCATGAGTGGTCACACTAGTAATGTATATGCTGTGGCTATATCCAGTGATTCAGAGTTCATCGTATCGGGAAGTGTAGATAAGACGGTGAGACTATGGGACGTCAAGACAGGTACCTGTAAGACCATGAGTGGTCACACTAGTAATGTATATGCTGTGGCTATATCCAGTGATTCAGAGTTCATCGTATCGGGAAGTTATGATTAGACGGTGAGACTATGGGACGTCAAGACAGGTACCTGTAAGACCATGAGTGTCAAACACATTATGTATATGCTGTGGCTATATCCAGTGATTCAGAGTTCATCGTATCGGGAAGTTATGATTAGACGGTGAGACTATGGGACGTCAAGACAGGTACCTGTAAGACCATGAGTGGTCAAACACATTATGTATATGCTGTGGCTATATCCAGTGATTCAGAGTTCATCGTATCGGGAAGTTATGATTAGACGGTGAGACTATGGGACGTCAAGACAGGTACCTGTAAGACCATGAGTGGTCAAACACATTATGTATATGCTGTGGCTATATCCAGTGATTCAGAGTTCATCGTATCGGGAAGTTATGATTAGACGGTGAGACTATGGGACGTCAAGACAGGTACCTGTAAGACCATGAGTGGTCACACACATTATGTATATGCTGTGGCTATATCCAGTGATTCAGAGTTCATCGTATCGGGAAGTTATGATTAGACGGTGAGACTATGGGACGTCAAGACAGGTACCTGTAAGACCATGAGTGGTCACACTAGTAATGTATATGCTGTGGCTATATCCAGTGATTCAGAGTTCATCGTATCGGGAAGTTATGATTAGACGGTGAGACTATGGGACGTCAAGACAGGTACCTGTAAGACCATGAGTGGTCACACTAGTAATGTATATGCTGTGGCTATATCCAGTGATTCAGAGTTCATCGTATCGGGAAGTTATGATTAGACGGTGAGACTATGGGACGTCAAGACAGGTACCTGTAAGACCATGAGTGGTCACACTAGTTATGTATATGCTGTGGCTATATCCAGTGATTCAGAGTTCATCGTATCGGGAAGTTATGATTAGACGGTGAGACTATGGGACGTCAAGACAGGTACCTGTAAGACCATGAGTGGTCACACTAGTAATGTATATGCTGTGGCTATATCCAGTGATTCAGAGTTCATCGTATCGGGAAGTTATGATTAGACGGTGAGACTATGGGACGTCAAGACAGGTACCTGTAAGACCATGAGTGGTCAAACACATTATGTATATGCTGTGGCTATATCCAGTGATTCAGAGTTCATCGTATCGGGAAGTTATGATTAGACGGTGAGACTATGGGACGTCAAGACAGGTACCTGTAAGATCATGAGTGGTCACACTAGTAATGTATATGCTGTGGCTATATCCAGTGATTCAGAGTTCATCGTATCGGGAAGTTATGATTAGACGGTGAGACTATGGGACGTCAAGACAGGTACCTGTAAGACCATGAGTGGTCACACACATTATGTATATGCTGTGGCTATATCCAGTGATTCAGAGTTCATCGTATCGGGAAGTTATGATTAGACGGTGAGACTATGGGACGTCAAGACAGGTACCTGTAAGACCATGAGTGGTCACACTAGTAATGTATATGCTGTGGCTATATCCAGTGATTCAGAGTTCATCGTATCGGGAAGTTATGATTAGACGGTGAGACTATGGGACGTCAAGACAGGTACCTGTAAGACCATGAGTGGTCAAAACACATTATGTATATGCTGTGGCTATATCCAGTGATTCAGAGTTCATCGTATCGGGAAGTTATGATTAGACGGTGAGACTATGGGACGTCAAGACAGGTACCTGTAAGACCATGAGTGGTCACACACATTATGTATATGCTGTGGCTATATCCAGTGATTCAGAGTTCATCGTATCGGGAAGTTATGATTAGACGGTGAGACTATGGGACGTCAAGACAGGTACCTGTAAGACCATGAGTGGTCACACTAGTAATGTATATGCTGTGGCTATATCCAGTGATTCAGAGTTCATCGTATCGGGAAGTTATGATTAGACGGTGAGACTATGGGACGTCAAGACAGGTACCTGTAAGACCATGAGTGGTCACACTAGTAATGTATATGCTGTGGCTATATCCAGTGATTCAGAGTACATCGTATCGGGAAGTTATGATTAGACGGTGAGACTATGGGACGTCAAGACAGGTACCTGTAAGACCATGAGTGGTCACACTAGTTATGTATATGCTGTGGCTATATCCAGTGATTCAGAGTTCATCGTATCGGGAAGTTATGATTAGACGGTGAGACTATGGGACGTCAAGACAGGTACCTGTAAGACCATGAGTGGTCACACTAGTTATGTATATGCTGTGGCTATATCCAGTGATTCAGAGTACATCGTATCGGGAAGTTATGATTAGACGGTGAGACTATGGGACGTCAAGACAGGTACCTGTAAGACCATGAGTGGTCACACTAGTTATGTATATGCTGTGGCTATATCCAGTGATTCAGAGTTCATCGTATCGGGAAGTTATGATTAGACGGTGAGACTATGGGACGTCAAGACAGGTACCTGTAAGACCATGAGTGGTCACACTAGTAATGTATATGCTGTGGCTATATCCAGTGATTCAGAGTTCATCGTATCGGGAAGTTATGATTAGACGGTGAGACTATGGGACGTCAAGACAGGTACCTGTAAGACCATGAGTGGTCACACTAGTTATGTATATGCTGTGGCTATATCCAGTGATTCAGAGTTCATCGTATCGGGAAGTTATGATTAGACGGTGAGACTATGGGACGTCAAGACAGGTACCTGTAAGACCATGAGTGGTCACACTAGTAATGTATATGCTGTGGCTATATCCAGTGATTCAGAGTTCATCGTATCGGGAAGTTATGATTAGACGGTGAGACTATGGGACGTCAAGACAGGTACCTGTAAGACCATGAGTGGTCACACTAGTAATGTATATGCTGTGGCTATATCCAGTGATTCAGAGTTCATCGTATCGGGAAGTTATGATTAGACGGTGAGACTATGGGACGTCAAGACAGGTACCTGTAAGACCATGAGTGGTCACACTAGTAATGTATATGCTGTGGCTATATCCAGTGATTCAGAGTTCATCGTATCGGGAAGTTATGATTAGACGGTGAGACTATGGGACGTCAAGAAAGGTACCTGTAAGACCATGAGTGGTCACACACATTAAGTATATGCTGTGGCTATATCCAGTGATTTAGAGTACATCGTATCGGGAAGTTATGATTAGACGGTGAGACTATGGGACGTCAAGACAGGTACCTGTAAGACCATGAGTGGTCAAACACATTATGTATATGCTGTGGCTATATCCAGTGATTCAGAGTTCATCGTATCGGGAAGTTATGATTAGACGGTGAGACTATGGGACGTCAAGAAAGGTACCTGTAAGACCATGAGTGGTCACACACATTAAGTATATGCATTGGCTATATCCAGTGATTCAGAGTACATCGTATCGGGAAGTTATGATTAGACGGTGAGACTATGGGACGTCAAGACAGGTACCTGTAAGACCATGAGTGGTCACACTAGTTATGTATATGCTGTGGCTATATCCAGTGATTCAGAGTTCATCGTATCGGGAAGTTATGATTAGACGGTGAGACTATGGGACGTCAAGAAAGGTACCTGTAAGACCATGAGTGGTCAAACACATTATGTATATGCTGTGGCTATATCCAGTGATTCAGAGTTCATCGTATCGGGAAGTTATGATTAGACGGTGAGACTATGGGACGTCAAGACAGGTACCTGTAAGACCATGAGTGGTCACACTAGTAATGTATATGCTGTGGCTATATCCAGTGATTCAGAGTTCATCGTATCGGGAAGTTATGATTAGACGGTGAGACTATGGGACGTCAAGACAGGTACCTGTAAGACCATGAGTGGTCACACTAGTAATGTATATGCTGTGGCTATATCCAGTGATTCAGAGTTCATCGTATCGGGAAGTTATGATTAGACGGTGAGACTATGGGACGTCAAGACAGGTACCTGTAAGACCATGAGTGGTCACACTAGTAATGTATATGCTGTGGCTATATCCAGTGATTCAGAGTTCATCGTATCGGGAAGTTATGATTAGACGGTGAGACTATGGGACGTCAAGACAGGTACCTGTAAGACCATGAGTGGTCACACTAGTAATGTATATGCTGTGGCTATATCCAGTGATTCAGAGTTCATCGTATCGGGAAGTTATGATTAGACGGTGAGACTATGGGACGTCAAGACAGGTACCTGTAAGACCATGAGTGGTCACACTAGTAATGTATATGCTGTGGCTATATCCAGTGATTCAGAGTACATCGTATCGGGAAGTTATGATTAGACGGTGAGACTATGGGACGTCAAGACAGGTACCTGTAAGACCATGAGTGGTCACACTAGTTATGTATATGCTGTGGCTATATCCAGTGATTCAGAGTTCATCGTATCGGGAAGTTATGATTAGACGGTGAGACTATGGGACGTCAAGACAGGTACCTGTAAGACCATGAGTGGTCACACTAGTTATGTATATGCTGTGGCTATATCCAGTGATTCAGAGTACATCGTATCGGGAAGTTATGATTAGACGGTGAGACTATGGGACGTCAAGAAAGGTACCTGTAAGACCATGAGTGGTCACACACATTAAGTATATGCATTGGCTATATCCAGTGATTCAGAGTACATCGTATCGGGAAGTTATGATTAGACGGTGAGACTATGGGACGTCAAGACAGGTACCTGTAAGACCATGAGTGGTCACACTAGTAATGTATATGCTGTGGCTATATCCAGTGATTCAGAGTTCATCGTATCGGGAAGTTATGATTAGACGGTGAGACTATGGGACGTCAAGAAAGGTACCTGTAAGACCATGAGTGGTCAAACACATTATGTATATGCTGTGGCTATATCCAGTGATTCAGAGTTCATCGTATCGGGAAGTTATGATTAGACGGTGAGACTATGGGACGTCAAGACAGGTACCTGTAAGACCATGAGTGGTCACACTAGTAATGTATATGCTGTGGCTATAACCAGTGATTCAGAGTTCATCGTATCGGGAAGTTATGATTAGACGGTGAGACTATGGGACGTCAAGACAGGTACCTGTAAGACCATGAGTGGTCACACTAGTAATGTATATGCTGTGGCTATATCCAGTGATTCAGAGTTCATCGTATCGGGAAGTTATGATTAGACGGTGAGACTATGGGACGTCAAGACAGGTACCTGTAAGACCATGAGTGGTCACACTAGTAATGTATATGCTGTGGCTATATCCAGTGATTCAGAGTTCATCGTATCGGGAAGTTATGATTAGACGGTGAGACTATGGGACGTCAAGACAGGTACCTGTAAGACCATGAGTGGTCACACTAGTAATGTATATGCTGTGGCTATATCCAGTGATTCAGAGTTCATCGTATCGGGAAGTTATGATTAGACGGTGAGACTATGGGACGTCAAGACAGGTACCTGTAAGACCATGAGTGGTCACACTAGTAATGTATATGCTGTGGCTATATCCAGTGATTCAGAGTTCATCGTATCGGGAAGTTATGATTAGACGGTGAGACTATGGGACGTCAAGACAGGTACCTGTAAGACCATGAGTGGTCACACTAGTAATGTATATGCTGTGGCTATATCCAGTGATTCAGAGTACATCGTATCGGGAAGTTATGATTAGACGGTGAGACTATGGGACGTCAAGACAGGTACCTGTAAGACCATGAGTGGTCACACTAGTTATGTATATGCTGTGGCTATATCCAGTGATTCAGAGTTCATCGTATCGGGAAGTTATGATTAGACGGTGAGACTATGGGACGTCAAGACAGGTACCTGTAAGACCATGAGTGGTCACACTAGTTATGTATATGCTGTGGCTATATCCAGTGATTCAGAGTACATCGTATCGGGAAGTTATGATTAGACGGTGAGACTATGGGACGTCAAGACAGGTACCTGTAAGACCATGAGTGGTCACACTAGTTATGTATATGCTGTGGCTATATCCAGTGATTCAGAGTTCATCGTATCGGGAAGTTATGATTAGACGGTGAGACTATGGGACGTCAAGACAGGTACCTGTAAGACCATGAGTGGTCACACTAGTAATGTATATGCTGTGGCTATATCCAGTGATTCAGAGTTCATCGTATCGGGAAGTTATGATTAGACGGTGAGACTATGGGACGTCAAGACAGGTACCTGTAAGACCATGAGTGGTCACACTAGTTATGTATATGCTGTGGCTATATCCAGTGATTCAGAGTTCATCGTATCGGGAAGTTATGATTAGACGGTGAGACTATGGGACGTCAAGACAGGTACCTGTAAGACCATGAGTGGTCACACTAGTAATGTATATGCTGTGGCTATATCCAGTGATTCAGAGTTCATCGTATCGGGAAGTTATGATTAGACGGTGAGACTATGGGACGTCAAGACAGGTACCTGTAAGACCATGAGTGGTCACACTAGTAATGTATATGCTGTGGCTATATCCAGTGATTCAGAGTTCATCGTATCGGGAAGTTATGATTAGACGGTGAGACTATGGGACGTCAAGACAGGTACCTGTAAGACCATGAGTGGTCACACTAGTAATGTATATGCTGTGGCTATATCCAGTGATTCAGAGTTCATCGTATCGGGAAGTTATGATTAGACGGTGAGACTATGGGACGTCAAGACAGGTACCTGTAAGACCATGAGTGGTCACACTAGTAATGTATATGCTGTGGCTATATCCAGTGATTCAGAGTTCATCGTATCGGGAAGTTATGATTAGACGGTGAGGACTATGGGACGTCAAGACAGGTACCTGTAAGACCATGAGTGGTCACACTAGTAATGTATATGCTGTGGCTATATCCAGTGATTCAGAGTTCATCGTATCGGGAAGTTATGATTAGACGGTGAGACTATGGGACGTCAAGACAGGTACCTGTAAGACCATGAGTGGTCACACTAGTAATGTATATGCTGTGGCTATATCCAGTGATTCAGAGTTCATCGTATCGGGAAGTTATGATTAGACGGTGAGACTATGGGACGTCAAGACAGGTACCTGTAAGACCATGAGTGGTCACACTAGTAATGTATATGCTGTGGCTATATCCAGTGATTCAGAGTTCATCGTATCGGGAAGTTATGATTAGACGGTGAGACTATGGGACTCAAGACAGGTACCTGTAAGACCATGAGTGGTCAAACACATTATGTATATGCTGTGGCTATATCCAGTGATTCAGAGTTCATCGTATCGGGAAGTTATGATTAGACGGTGAGACTATGGGACGTCAAGACAGGTACCTGTAAGACCATGAGTGGTCACACTAGTAATGTATATGCTGTGGCTATATCCAGTGATTCAGAGTTCATCGTATCGGGAAGTTATGATTAGACGGTGAGACTATGGGACGTCAAGACAGGTACCTGTAAGACCATGAGTGGTCAAACACATTATGTATATGCTGTGGCTATATCCAGTGATTCAGAGTTCATCGTATCGGGAAGTTATGATTAGACGGTGAGACTATGGGACGTCAAGACAGGTACCTGTAAGACCATGAGTGGTCACACTAGTAATGTATATGCTGTGGCTATATCCAGTGATTCAGAGTTCATCGTATCGGGAAGTTATGATTAGACGGTGAGACTATGGGACGTCAAGACAGGTACCTGTAAGACCATGAGTGGTCACACTAGTAATGTATATGCTGTGGCTATATCCAGTGATTCAGAGTTCATCGTATCGGGAAGTTATGATTAGACGGTGAGACTATGGGACGTCAAGACAGGTACCTGTAAGACCATGAGTGGTCACACTAGTAATGTATATGCTGTGGCTATATCCAGTGATTCAGAGTTCATCGTATCGGGAAGTTATGATTAGACGGTGAGACTATGGGACGTCAAGACAGGTACCTGTAAGACCATGAGTGGTCACACTAGTAATGTATATGCTGTGGCTATATCCAGTGATTCAGAGTACATCGTATCGGGAAGTTATGATTAGACGGTGAGACTATGGGACGTCAAGACAGGTACCTGTAAGACCATGAGTGGTCACACTAGTTATGTATATGCTGTGGCTATATCCAGTGATTCAGAGTTCATCGTATCGGGAAGTTATGATTAGACGGTGAGACTATGGGACGTCAAGACAGGTACCTGTAAGACCATGAGTGGTCACACTAGTTATGTATATGCTGTGGCTATATCCAGTGATTCAGAGTACATCGTATCGGGAAGTTATGATTAGACGGTGAGACTATGGGACGTCAAGACAGGTACCTGTAAGACCATGAGTGGTCACACTAGTTATGTATATGCTGTGGCTATATCCAGTGATTCAGAGTTCATCGTATCGGGAAGTTATGATTAGACGGTGAGACTATGGGACGTCAAGACAGGTACCTGTAAGACCATGAGTGGTCACACTAGTAATGTATATGCTGTGGCTATATCCAGTGATTCAGAGTTCATCGTATCGGGAAGTTATGATTAGACGGTGAGACTATGGGACGTCAAGACAGGTACCTGTAAGACCATGAGTGGTCACACTAGTTATGTATATGCTGTGGCTATATCCAGTGATTCAGAGTTCATCGTATCGGGAAGTTATGATTAGACGGTGAGACTATGGGACGTCAAGACAGGTACCTGTAAGACCATGAGTGGTCACACTAGTAATGTATATGCTGTGGCTATATCCAGTGATTCAGAGTTCATCGTATCGGGAAGTTATGATTAGACGGTGAGACTATGGGACGTCAAGACAGGTACCTGTAAGACCATGAGTGGTCACACTAGTAATGTATATGCTGTGGCTATATCCAGTGATTCAGAGTTCATCGTATCGGGAAGTTATGATTAGACGGTGAGACTATGGGACGTCAAGACAGGTACCTGTAAGACCATGAGTGGTCACACTAGTAATGTATATGCTGTGGCTATATCCAGTGATTCAGAGTTCATCGTATCGGGAAGTTATGATTAGACGGTGAGACTATGGGACGTCAAGAAAGGTACCTGTAAGACCATGAGTGGTCACACACATTAAGTATATGCTGTGGCTATATCCAGTGATTTAGAGTACATCGTATCGGGAAGTTATGATTAGACGGTGAGACTATGGGACGTCAAGACAGGTACCTGTAAGACCATGAGTGGTCAAACACATTATGTATATGCTGTGGCTATATCCAGTGATTCAGAGTTCATCGTATCGGGAAGTTATGATTAGACGGTGAGACTATGGGACGTCAAGAAAGGTACCTGTAAGACCATGAGTGGTCACACACATTAAGTATATGCATTGGCTATATCCAGTGATTCAGAGTACATCGTATCGGGAAGTTATGATTAGACGGTGAGACTATGGGACGTCAAGACAGGTACCTGTAAGACCATGAGTGGTCACACTAGTTATGTATATGCTGTGGCTATATCCAGTGATTCAGAGTTCATCGTATCGGGAAGTTATGATTAGACGGTGAGACTATGGGACGTCAAGAAAGGTACCTGTAAGACCATGAGTGGTCAAACACATTATGTATATGCTGTGGCTATATCCAGTGATTCAGAGTTCATCGTATCGGGAAGTTATGATTAGACGGTGAGACTATGGGACGTCAAGACAGGTACCTGTAAGACCATGAGTGGTCACACTAGTAATGTATATGCTGTGGCTATATCCAGTGATTCAGAGTTCATCGTATCGGGAAGTTATGATTAGACGGTGAGACTATGGGACGTCAAGACAGGTACCTGTAAGACCATGAGTGGTCACACTAGTAATGTATATGCTGTGGCTATATCCAGTGATTCAGAGTTCATCGTATCGGGAAGTTATGATTAGACGGTGAGACTATGGGACGTCAAGACAGGTACCTGTAAGACCATGAGTGGTCACACTAGTAATGTATATGCTGTGGCTATATCCAGTGATTCAGAGTTCATCGTATCGGGAAGTTATGATTAGACGGTGAGACTATGGGACGTCAAGACAGGTACCTGTAAGACCATGAGTGGTCACACTAGTAATGTATATGCTGTGGCTATATCCAGTGATTCAGAGTTCATCGTATCGGGAAGTTATGATTAGACGGTGAGACTATGGGACGTCAAGACAGGTACCTGTAAGACCATGAGTGGTCACACTAGTAATGTATATGCTGTGGCTATATCCAGTGATTCAGAGTTCATCGTATCGGGAAGTTATGATTAGACGGTGAGACTATGGGACGTCAAGACAGGTACCTGTAAGACCATGAGTGGTCAAACACATTATGTATATGCTGTGGCTATATCCAGTGATTCAGAGTTCATCGTATCGGGAAGTTATGATTAGACGGTGAGACTATGGGACGTCAAGACAGGTACCTGTAAGACCATGAGTGGTCACACTAGTAATGTATATGCTGTGGCTATATCCAGTGATTCAGAGTTCATCGTATCGGGAAGTTATGATTAGACGGTGAGACTATGGGACGTCAAGAAAGGTACCTGTAAGACCATGAGTGGTCACACACATTAAGTATATGCATTGGCTATATCCAGTGATTCAGAGTACATCGTATCGGGAAGTTATGATTAGACGGTGAGACTATGGGACGTCAAGACAGGTACCTGTAAGACCATGAGTGGTCACACTAGTAATGTATATGCTGTGGCTATATCCAGTGATTCAGAGTTCATCGTATCGGGAAGTTATGATTAGACGGTGAGACTATGGGACGTCAAGAAAGGTACCTGTAAGACCATGAGTGGTCAAACACATTATGTATATGCTGTGGCTATATCCAGTGATTCAGAGTTCATCGTATCGGGAAGTTATGATTAGACGGTGAGACTATGGGACGTCAAGACAGGTACCTGTAAGACCATGAGTGGTCACACTAGTAATGTATATGCTGTGGCTATATCCAGTGATTCAGAGTTCATCGTATCGGGAAGTTATGATTAGACGGTGAGACTATGGGACGTCAAGACAGGTACCTGTAAGACCATGAGTGGTCACACTAGTAATGTATATGCTGTGGCTATATCCAGTGATTCAGAGTTCATCGTATCGGGAAGTTATGATTAGACGGTGAGACTATGGGACGTCAAGACAGGTACCTGTAAGACCATGAGTGGTCACACTAGTAATGTATATGCTGTGGCTATATCCAGTGATTCAGAGTTCATCGTATCGGGAAGTTATGATTAGACGGTGAGACTATGGGACGTCAAGACAGGTACCTGTAAGACCATGAGTGGTCACACTAGTAATGTATATGCTGTGGCTATATCCAGTGATTCAGAGTTCATCGTATCGGGAAGTTATGATTAGACGGTGAGACTATGGGACGTCAAGACAGGTACCTGTAAGACCATGAGTGGTCACACTAGTAATGTATATGCTGTGGCTATATCCAGTGATTCAGAGTACATCGTATCGGGAAGTTATGATTAGACGGTGAGACTATGGGACGTCAAGACAGGTACCTGTAAGACCATGAGTGGTCACACTAGTTATGTATATGCTGTGGCTATATCCAGTGATTCAGAGTTCATCGTATCGGGAAGTTATGATTAGACGGTGAGACTATGGGACGTCAAGACAGGTACCTGTAAGACCATGAGTGGTCACACTAGTTATGTATATGCTGTGGCTATATCCAGTGATTCAGAGTACATCGTATCGGGAAGTTATGATTAGACGGTGAGACTATGGGACGTCAAGACAGGTACCTGTAAGACCATGAGTGGTCACACTAGTAATGTATATGCTGTGGCTATATCCAGTGATTCAGAGTTCATCGTATCGGGAAGTTATGATTAGACGGTGAGACTATGGGACGTCAAGACAGGTACCTGTAAGACCATGAGTGGTCACACTAGTAATGTATATGCTGTGGCTATATCCAGTGATTCAGAGTTCATCGTATCGGGAAGTTATGATTAGACGGTGAGACTATGGGACGTCAAGACAGGTACCTGTAAGACCATGAGTGGTCACACTAGTTATGTATATGCTGTGGCTATATCCAGTGATTCAGAGTTCATCGTATCGGGAAGTTATGATTAGACGGTGAGACTATGGGACGTCAAGACAGGTACCTGTAAGACCATGAGTGGTCACACTAGTTATGTATATGCTGTGGCTATATCCAGTGATTCAGAGTTCATCGTATCGGGAAGTTATGATTAGACGGTGAGACTATGGGACGTCAAGACAGGTACCTGTAAGACCATGAGTGGTCACACTAGTAATGTATATGCTGTGGCTATATCCAGTGATTCAGAGTTCATCGTATCGGGAAGTTATGATTAGACGGTGAGACTATGGGACGTCAAGACAGGTACCTGTAAGACCATGAGTGGTCACACTAGTAATGTATATGCTGTGGCTATATCCAGTGATTCAGAGTTCATCGTATCGGGAAGTTATGATTAGACGGTGAGACTATGGGACGTCAAGACAGGTACCTGTAAGACCATGAGTGGTCAAACACATTATGTATATGCTGTGGCTATATCCAGTGATTCAGAGTTCATCGTATCGGGAAGTTATGATTAGACGGTGAGACTATGGGACGTCAAGACAGGTACCTGTAAGACCATGAGTGGTCACACACATTATGTATATGCTGTGGCTATATCCAGTGATTCAGAGTTCATCGTATCGGGAAGTTATGATTAGACGGTGAGACTATGGGACGTCAAGACAGGTACCTGTAAGACCATGAGTGGTCACACTAGTTATGTATATGCTGTGGCTATATCCAGTGATTCAGAGTTCATCGTATCGGGAAGTTATGATTAGACGGTGAGACTATGGGACGTCAAGACAGGTACCTGTAAGACCATGAGTGGTCAAACACATTATGTATATGCTGTGGCTATATCCAGTGATTCAGAGTTCATCGTATCGGGAAGTTATGATTAGACGGTGAGACTATGGGACGTCAAGACAGGTACCTGTAAGACCATGAGTGGTCACACACATTATGTATATGCTGTGGCTATATCCAGTGATTCAGAGTTCATCGTATCGGGAAGTTATGATTAGACGGTGAGACTATGGGACGTCAAGACAGGTACCTGTAAGACCATGAGTGGTCACACTAGTAATGTATATGCTGTGGCTATATCCAGTGATTCAGAGTTCATCGTATCGGGAAGTTATGATTAGACGGTGAGACTATGGGACGTCAAGACAGGTACCTGTAAGACCATGAGTGGTCACACTAGTAATGTATATGCTGTGGCTATATCCAGTGATTCAGAGTACATCGTATCGGGAAGTTATGATTAGACGGTGAGACTATGGGACGTCAAGACAGGTACCTGTAAGACCATGAGTGGTCACACTAGTTATGTATATGCTGTGGCTATATCCAGTGATTCAGAGTTCATCGTATCGGGAAGTTATGATTAGACGGTGAGACTATGGGACGTCAAGACAGGTACCTGTAAGACCATGAGTGGTCACACTAGTTATGTATATGCTGTGGCTATATCCAGTGATTCAGAGTACATCGTATCGGGAAGTTATGATTAGACGGTGAGACTATGGGACGTCAAGACAGGTACCTGTAAGACCATGAGTGGTCACACTAGTTATGTATATGCTGTGGCTATATCCAGTGATTCAGAGTTCATCGTATCGGGAAGTTATGATTAGACGGTGAGACTATGGGACGTCAAGACAGGTACCTGTAAGACCATGAGTGGTCACACTAGTAATGTATATGCTGTGGCTATATCCAGTGATTCAGAGTTCATCGTATCGGGAAGTTATGATTAGACGGTGAGACTATGGGACGTCAAGACAGGTACCTGTAAGACCATGAGTGGTCACACTAGTTATGTATATGCTGTGGCTATATCCAGTGATTCAGAGTTCATCGTATCGGGAAGTTATGATTAGACGGTGAGACTATGGGACGTCAAGACAGGTACCTGTAAGACCATGAGTGGTCACACTAGTAATGTATATGCTGTGGCTATATCCAGTGATTCAGAGTTCATCGTATCAGGAAGTTATGATTAGACGGTGAGACTATGGGACGTCAAGACAGGTACCTGTAAGACCATGAGTGGTCACACTAGTTATGTATATGCTGTGGCTATATCCAGTGATTCAGAGTTCATCGTATCGGGAAGTTATGATTAGACGGTGAGACTATGGGACGTCAAGACAGGTACCTGTAAGACCATGAGTGGTCACACTAGTAATGTATATGCTGTGGCTATATCCAGTGATTCAGAGTTCATCGTATCAGGAAGTTATGATTAGACGGTGAGACTATGGGACGTCAAGACAGGTACCTGTAAGACCATGAGTGGTCACACTAGTAATGTATATGCTGTGGCTATATCCAGTGATTCAGAGTTCATCGTATCGGGAAGTTATGATTAGACGGTGAGACTATGGGACGTCAAGACAGGTACCTGTAAGACCATGAGTGGTCACACTAGTAATGTATATGCTGTGGCTATATCCAGTGATTCAGAGTTCATCGTATCGGGAAGTTATGATTAGACGGTGAGACTATGGGACGTCAAGAAAGGTACCTGTAAGACCATGAGTGGTCACACACATTAAGTATATGCTGTGGCTATATCCAGTGATTTAGAGTACATCGTATCGGGAAGTTATGATTAGACGGTGAGACTATGGGACGTCAAGACAGGTACCTGTAAGACCATGAGTGGTCAAACACATTATGTATATGCTGTGGCTATATCCAGTGATTCAGAGTTCATCGTATCGGGAAGTTATGATTAGACGGTGAGACTATGGGACGTCAAGACAGGTACCTGTAAGACCATGAGTGGTCACACACATTAAGTATATGCATTGGCTATATCCAGTGATTCAGAGTACATCGTATCGGGAAGTTATGATTAGACGGTGAGACTATGGGACGTCAAGACAGGTACCTGTAAGACCATGAGTGGTCACACTATTTATGTATATGCTGTGGCTATATCCAGTGATTCAGAGTTCATCGTATCGGGAAGTTATGATTAGACGGTGAGACTATGGGACGTCAAGACAGGTACCTGTAAGACCATGAGTGGTCACACTAGTTATGTATATGCTGTGGCTATATCCAGTGATTCAGAGTTCATCGTATCGGGAAGTTATGATTAGACGGTGAGACTATGGGACGTCAAGACAGGTACCTGTAAGACCATGAGTGGTCACACTAGTAATGTATATGCTGTGGCTATATCCAGTGATTCAGAGTTCATCGTATCGGGAAGTTATGATTAGACGGTGAGACTATGGGACGTCAAGACAGGTACCTGTAAGACCATGAGTGGTCAAACACATTATGTATATGCTGTGGCTATATCCAGTGATTCAGAGTTCATCGTATCGGGAAGTTATGATTAGACGGTGAGACTATGGGACGTCAAGACAGGTACCTGTAAGACCATGAGTGGTCAAACACATTATGTATATGCTGTGGCTATATCCAGTGATTCAGAGTTCATCGTATCGGGAAGTTATGATTAGACGGTGAGACTATGGGACGTCAAGACAGGTACCTGTAAGACCATGAGTGGTCACACTAGTTATGTATATGCTGTGGCTATATCCAGTGATTCAGAGTTCATCGTATCGGGAAGTTATGATTAGACGGTGAGACTATGGGACGTCAAGACAGGTACCTGTAAGACCATGAGTGGTCACACTAGTAATGTATATGCTGTGGCTATATCCAGTGATTCAGAGTTCATCGTATCGGGAAGTTATGATTAGACGGTGAGACTATGGGACGTCAAGACAGGTACCTGTAAGACCATGAGTGGTCAAACACATTATGTATATGCTGTGGCTATATCCAGTGATTCAGAGTTCATCGTATCGGGAAGTTATGATTAGACGGTGAGACTATGGGACGTCAAGACAGGTACCTGTAAGACCATGAGTGGTCACACTAGTTATGTATATGCTGTGGCTATATCCAGTGATTCAGAGTTCATCGTATCGGGAAGTTATGATTAGACGGTGAGACTATGGGACGTCAAGACAGGTACCTGTAAGACCATGAGTGGTCACACTAGTAATGTATATGCTGTGGCTATATCCAGTGATTCAGAGTTCATCGTATCGGGAAGTTATGATTAGACGGTGAGACTATGGGACGTCAAGACAGGTACCTGTAAGACCATGAGTGGTCACACTAGTAATGTATATGCTGTGGCTATATCCAGTGATTCAGAGTTCATCGTATCGGGAAGTTATGATTAGACGGTGAGACTATGGGACGTCAAGACAGGTACCTGTAAGACCATGAGTGGTCAAACACATTATGTATATGCTGTGGCTATATCCAGTGATTCAGAGTTCATCGTATCGGGAAGTTATGATTAGACGGTGAGACTATGGGACGTCAAGACAGGTACCTGTAAGACCATGAGTGGTCACACACATTATGTATATGCTGTGGCTATATCCAGTGATTCAGAGTTCATCGTATCGGGAAGTTATGATTAGACGGTGAGACTATGGGACGTCAAGACAGGTACCTGTAAGACCATGAGTGGTCACACTAGTTATGTATATGCTGTGGCTATATCCAGTGATTCAGAGTTCATCGTATCGGGAAGTTATGATTAGACGGTGAGACTATGGGACGTCAAGACAGGTACCTGTAAGACCATGAGTGGTCAAACACATTATGTATATGCTGTGGCTATATCCAGTAATTCAGAGTTCATCGTATCGGGAAGTTATGATTAGACGGTGAGACTATGGGACGTCAAGACAGGTACCTGTAAGACCATGAGTGGTCACACTAGTTATGTATATGCTGTGGCTATATCCAGTGATTCAGAGTTCATCGTATCGGGAAGTTATGATTAGACGGTGAGACTATGGGACGTCAAGACAGGTACCTGTAAGACCATGAGTGGTCACACTAGTAATGTATATGCTGTGGCTATATCCAGTGATTCAGAGTTCATCGTATCGGGAAGTTATGATTAGACGGTGAGACTATGGGACGTCAAGACAGGTACCTGTAAGACCATGAGTGGTCACACTAGTAATGTATATGCTGTGGCTATATCCAGTGATTCAGAGTACATCGTATCGGGAAGTTATGATTAGACGGTGAGACTATGGGACGTCAAGACAGGTACCTGTAAGACCATGAGTGGTCACACTAGTTATGTATATGCTGTGGCTATATCCAGTGATTCAGAGTTCATCGTATCGGGAAGTTATGATTAGACGGTGAGACTATGGGACGTCAAGACAGGTACCTGTAAGACCATGAGTGGTCACACTAGTTATGTATATGCTGTGGCTATATCCAGTGATTCAGAGTACATCGTATCGGGAAGTTATGATTAGACGGTGAGACTATGGGACGTCAAGACAGGTACCTGTAAGACCATGAGTGGTCACACTAGTAATGTATATGCTGTGGCTATATCCAGTGATTCAGAGTTCATCGTATCGGGAAGTTATGATTAGACGGTGAGACTATGGGACGTCAAGACAGGTACCTGTAAGACCATGAGTGGTCACACTAGTAATGTATATGCTGTGGCTATATCCAGTGATTCAGAGTTCATCGTATCGGGAAGTTATGATTAGACGGTGAGACTATGGGACGTCAAGACAGGTACCTGTAAGACCATGAGTGGTCACACTAGTTATGTATATGCTGTGGCTATATCCAGTGATTCAGAGTTCATCGTATCGGGAAGTTATGATTAGACGGTGAGACTATGGGACGTCAAGACAGGTACCTGTAAGACCATGAGTGGTCACACTAGTAATGTATATGCTGTGGCTATATCCAGTGATTCAGAGTTCATCGTATCAGGAAGTTATGATTAGACGGTGAGACTATGGGACGTCAAGACAGGTACCTGTAAGACCATGAGTGGTCACACTAGTTATGTATATGCTGTGGCTATATCCAGTGATTCAGAGTTCATCGTATCGGGAAGTTATGATTAGACGGTGAGACTATGGGACGTCAAGACAGGTACCTGTAAGACCATGAGTGGTCACACACATTAAGTATATGCATTGGCTATATCCAGTGATTCAGAGTACATCGTATCGGGAAGTTATGATTAGACGGTGAGACTATGGGACGTCAAGACAGGTACCTGTAAGACCATGAGTGGTCACACTAGTTATGTATATGCTGTGGCTATATCCAGTGATTCAGAGTTCATCGTATCGGGAAGTTATGATTAGACGGTGAGACTATGGGACGTCAAGACAGGTACCTGTAAGACCATGAGTGGTCACACTAGTTATGTATATGCTGTGGCTATATCCAGTGATTCAGAGTTCATCGTATCGGGAAGTTATGATTAGACGGTGAGACTATGGGACGTCAAGAAAGGTACCTGTAAGACCATGAGTGGTCACACACATTAAGTATATGCTGTGGCTATATCCAGTGATTTAGAGTACATCGTATCGGGAAGTTATGATTAGACGGTGAGACTATGGGACGTCAAGACAGGTACCTGTAAGACCATGAGTGGTCAAACACATTATGTATATGCTGTGGCTATATCCAGTGATTCAGAGTTCATCGTATCGGGAAGTTATGATTAGACGGTGAGACTATGGGACGTCAAGACAGGTACCTGTAAGACCATGAGTGGTCACACACATTAAGTATATGCATTGGCTATATCCAGTGATTCAGAGTACATCGTATCGGGAAGTTATGATTAGACGGTGAGACTATGGGACGTCAAGACAGGTACCTGTAAGACCATGAGTGGTCACACTAGTTATGTATATGCTGTGGCTATATCCAGTGATTCAGAGTTCATCGTATCGGGAAGTTATGATTAGACGGTGAGACTATGGGACGTCAAGAAAGGTACCTGTAAGACCATGAGTGGTCAAACACATTATGTATATGCTGTGGCTATATCCAGTGATTCAGAGTTCATCGTATCGGGAAGTTATGATTAGACGGTGAGACTATGGGACGTCAAGACAGGTACCTGTAAGACCATGAGTGGTCACACTAGTTATGTATATGCTGTGGCTATATCCAGTGATTCAGAGTTCATCGTATCGGGAAGTTATGATTAGACGGTGAGACTATGGGACGTCAAGACAGGTACCTGTAAGACCATGAGTGGTCACACTAGTAATGTATATGCTGTGGCTATATCCAGTGATTCAGAGTTCATCGTATCGGGAAGTTATGATTAGACGGTGAGACTATGGGACGTCAAGACAGGTACCTGTAAGACCATGAGTGGTCACACTAGTAATGTATATGCTGTGGCTATATCCAGTGATTCAGAGTTCATCGTATCGGGAAGTTATGATTAGACGGTGAGACTATGGGACGTCAAGACAGGTACCTGTAAGACCATGAGTGGTCAAACACATTATGTATATGCTGTGGCTATATCCAGTGATTCAGAGTTCATCGTATCGGGAAGTTATGATTAGACGGTGAGACTATGGGACGTCAAGACAGGTACCTGTAAGACCATGAGTGGTCACACACATTATGTATATGCTGTGGCTATATCCAGTGATTCAGAGTTCATCGTATCGGGAAGTTATGATTAGACGGTGAGACTATGGGACGTCAAGACAGGTACCTGTAAGACCATGAGTGGTCACACTAGTTATGTATATGCTGTGGCTATATCCAGTGATTCAGAGTTCATCGTATCGGGAAGTTATGATTAGACGGTGAGACTATGGGACGTCAAGACAGGTACCTGTAAGACCATGAGTGGTCAAACACATTATGTATATGCTGTGGCTATATCCAGTAATTCAGAGTTCATCGTATCGGGAAGTTATGATTAGACGGTGAGACTATGGGACGTCAAGACAGGTACCTGTAAGACCATGAGTGGTCACACTAGTTATGTATATGCTGTGGCTATATCCAGTGATTCAGAGTTCATCGTATCGGGAAGTTATGATTAGACGGTGAGACTATGGGACGTCAAGACAGGTACCTGTAAGACCATGAGTGGTCACACTAGTAATGTATATGCTGTGGCTATATCCAGTGATTCAGAGTTCATCGTATCGGGAAGTTATGATTAGACGGTGAGACTATGGGACGTCAAGACAGGTACCTGTAAGACCATGAGTGGTCACACTAGTAATGTATATGCTGTGGCTATATCCAGTGATTCAGAGTTCATCGTATCGGGAAGTTATGATTAGACGGTGAGACTATGGGACGTCAAGACAGGTACCTGTAAGACCATGAGTGGTCACACTAGTAATGTATATGCTGTGGCTATATCCAGTGATTCAGAGTTCATCGTATCGGGAAGTTATGATTAGACGGTGAGACTATGGGACGTCAAGACAGGTACCTGTAAGACCATGAGTGGTCACACACATTAAGTATATGCTGTGGCTATATCCAGTGATTTAGAGTACATCGTATCGGGAAGTTATGATTAGACGGTGAGACTATGGGACGTCAAGACAGGTACCTGTAAGACCATGAGTGGTCAAACACATTATGTATATGCTGTGGCTATATCCAGTGATTCAGAGTTCATCGTATCGGGAAGTTATGATTAGACGGTGAGACTATGGGACGTCAAGACAGGTACCTGTAAGACCATGAGTGGTCACACTAGTAATGTATATGCTGTGGCTATATCCAGTGATTCAGAGTTCATCGTATCAGGAAGTTATGATTAGACGGTGAGACTATGGGACGTCAAGACAGGTACCTGTAAGACCATGAGTGGTCACACTAGTAATGTATATGCTGTGGCTATATCCAGTGATTCAGAGTTCATCGTATCGGGAAGTTATGATTAGACGGTGAGACTATGGGACGTCAAGACAGGTACCTGTAAGACCATGAGTGGTCACACTAGTAATGTATATGCTGTGGCTATATCCAGTGATTCAGAGTTCATCGTATCGGGAAGTTATGATTAGACGGTGAGACTATGGGACGTCAAGACAGGTACCTGTAAGACCATGAGTGGTCACACTAGTAATGTATATGCTGTGGCTATATCCAGTGATTCAGAGTTCATCGTATCGGGAAGTTATGATTAGACGGTGAGACTATGGGACGTCAAGACAGGTACCTGTAAGACCATGAGTGGTCACACTAGTAATGTATATGCTGTGGCTATATCCAGTGATTCAGAGTTCATCGTATCGGGAAGTTATGATTAGACGGTGAGACTATGGGACGTCAAGACAGGTACCTGTAAGACCATGAGTGGTCACACTAGTAATGTATATGCTGTGGCTATATCCAGTGATTCAGAGTTCATCGTATCGGGAAGTTATGATTAGACGGTGAGACTATGGGACGTCAAGACAGGTACCTGTAAGACCATGAGTGGTCAAACACATTATGTATATGCTGTGGCTATATCCAGTGATTCAGAGTTCATCGTATCGGGAAGTTATGATTAGACGGTGAGACTATGGGACGTCAAGACAGGTACCTGTAAGACCATGAGTGGTCAAACACATTATGTATATGCTGTGGCTATATCCAGTGATTCAGAGTTCATCGTATCGGGAAGTTATGATTAGACGGTGAGACTATGGGACGTCAAGACAGGTACCTGTAAGACCATGAGTGGTCACACTAGTTATGTATATGCTGTGGCTATATCCAGTGATTCAGAGTTCATCGTATCGGGAAGTTATGATTAGACGGTGAGACTATGGGACGTCAAGACAGGTACCTGTAAGACCATGAGTGGTCACACTAGTAATGTATATGCTGTGGCTATATCCAGTGATTCAGAGTTCATCGTATCGGGAAGTTATGATTAGACGGTGAGACTATGGGACGTCAAGACAGGTACCTGTAAGACCATGAGTGGTCAAACACATTATGTATATGCTGTGGCTATATCCAGTGATTCAGAGTTCATCGTATCGGGAAGTTATGATTAGACGGTGAGACTATGGGACGTCAAGACAGGTACCTGTAAGACCATGAGTGGTCACACTAGTTATGTATATGCTGTGGCTATATCCAGTGATTCAGAGTTCATCGTATCGGGAAGTTATGATTAGACGGTGAGACTATGGGACGTCAAGACAGGTACCTGTAAGACCATGAGTGGTCACACTAGTAATGTATATGCTGTGGCTATATCCAGTGATTCAGAGTTCATCGTATCGGGAAGTTATGATTAGACGGTGAGACTATGGGACGTCAAGACAGGTACCTGTAAGACCATGAGTGGTCACACTAGTAATGTATATGCTGTGGCTATATCCAGTGATTCAGAGTTCATCGTATCGGGAAGTTATGATTAGACGGTGAGACTATGGGACGTCAAGACAGGTACCTGTAAGACCATGAGTGGTCAAACACATTATGTATATGCTGTGGCTATATCCAGTGATTCAGAGTTCATCGTATCGGGAAGTTATGATTAGACGGTGAGACTATGGGACGTCAAGACAGGTACCTGTAAGACCATGAGTGGTCACACACATTATGTATATGCTGTGGCTATATCCAGTGATTCAGAGTTCATCGTATCGGGAAGTTATGATTAGACGGTGAGACTATGGGACGTCAAGACAGGTACCTGTAAGACCATGAGTGGTCACACTAGTTATGTATATGCTGTGGCTATATCCAGTGATTCAGAGTTCATCGTATCGGGAAGTTATGATTAGACGGTGAGACTATGGGACGTCAAGACAGGTACCTGTAAGACCATGAGTGGTCAAACACATTATGTATATGCTGTGGCTATATCCAGTAATTCAGAGTTCATCGTATCGGGAAGTTATGATTAGACGGTGAGACTATGGGACGTCAAGACAGGTACCTGTAAGACCATGAGTGGTCACACACATTATGTATATGCTGTGGCTATATCCAGTGATTCAGAGTTCATCGTATCGGGAAGTTATGATTAGACGGTGAGACTATGGGACGTCAAGACAGGTACCTGTAAGACCATGAGTGGTCACACTAGTAATGTATATGCTGTGGCTATATCCAGTGATTCAGAGTTCATCGTATCGGGAAGTTATGATTAGACGGTGAGACTATGGGACGTCAAGACAGGTACCTGTAAGACCATGAGTGGTCA
Organism: Loxodes magnus; assembly: GCA_946699065.1. NCBI lineage: Eukaryota > Ciliophora > Karyorelictea > Loxodida > Loxodidae > Loxodes > Loxodes magnus. The sequence goes on from CAMPDV010002407.1 coordinate 26,055, forward strand.
CACTAGTAATGTATATGCTGTGGCTATATCCAGTGATTCAGAGTACATCGTATCGGGAAGTTATGATTAGACGGTGAGACTATGGGACGTCAAGACAGGTACCTGTAAGACCATGAGTGGTCACACTAGTTATGTATATGCTGTGGCTATATCCAGTGATTCAGAGTTCATCGTATCGGGAAGTTATGATTAGACGGTGAGACTATGGGACGTCAAGACAGGTACCTGTAAGACCATGAGTGGTCACACTAGTTATGTATATGCTGTGGCTATATCCAGTGATTCAGAGTACATCGTATCGGGAAGTTATGATTAGACGGTGAGACTATGGGACGTCAAGACAGGTACCTGTAAGACCATGAGTGGTCACACTAGTAATGTATATGCTGTGGCTATATCCAGTGATTCAGAGTTCATCGTATCGGGAAGTTATGATTAGACGGTGAGACTATGGGACGTCAAGACAGGTACCTGTAAGACCATGAGTGGTCACACTAGTAATGTATATGCTGTGGCTATATCCAGTGATTCAGAGTTCATCGTATCGGGAAGTTATGATTAGACGGTGAGACTATGGGACGTCAAGACAGGTACCTGTAAGACCATGAGTGGTCACACTAGTTATGTATATGCTGTGGCTATATCCAGTGATTCAGAGTTCATCGTATCGGGAAGTTATGATTAGACGGTGAGACTATGGGACGTCAAGACAGGTACCTGTAAGACCATGAGTGGTCACACTAGTAATGTATATGCTGTGGCTATATCCAGTGATTCAGAGTTCATCGTATCAGGAAGTTATGATTAGACGGTGAGACTATGGGACGTCAAGACAGGTACCTGTAAGACCATGAGTGGTCACACTAGTTATGTATATGCTGTGGCTATATCCAGTGATTCAGAGTTCATCGTATCGGGAAGTTATGATTAGACGGTGAGACTATGGGACGTCAAGACAGGTACCTGTAAGACCATGAGTGGTCACACTAGTAATGTATATGCTGTGGCTATATCCAGTGATTCAGAGTTCATCGTATCAGGAAGTTATGATTAGACGGTGAGACTATGGGACGTCAAGACAGGTACCTGTAAGACCATGAGTGGTCACACTAGTAATGTATATGCTGTGGCTATATCCAGTGATTCAGAGTTCATCGTATCGGGAAGTTATGATTAGACGGTGAGACTATGGGACGTCAAGACAGGTACCTGTAAGACCATGAGTGGTCACACTAGTAATGTATATGCTGTGGCTATATCCAGTGATTCAGAGTTCATCGTATCGGGAAGTTATGATTAGACGGTGAGACTATGGGACGTCAAGAAAGGTACCTGTAAGACCATGAGTGGTCACACACATTAAGTATATGCTGTGGCTATATCCAGTGATTTAGAGTACATCGTATCGGGAAGTTATGATTAGACGGTGAGACTATGGGACGTCAAGACAGGTACCTGTAAGACCATGAGTGGTCACACTAGTAATGTATATGCTGTGGCTATATCCAGTGATTCAGAGTTCATCGTATCGGGAAGTTATGATTAGACGGTGAGACTATGGGACGTCAAGACAGGTACCTGTAAGACCATGAGTGGTCACACACATTAAGTATATGCATTGGCTATATCCAGTGATTCAGAGTACATCGTATCGGGAAGTTATGATTAGACGGTGAGACTATGGGACGTCAAGACAGGTACCTGTAAGACCATGAGTGGTCACACTAGTTATGTATATGCTGTGGCTATATCCAGTGATTCAGAGTTCATCGTATCGGGAAGTTATGATTAGACGGTGAGACTATGGGACGTCAAGAAAGGTACCTGTAAGACCATGAGTGGTCAAACACATTATGTATATGCTGTGGCTATATCCAGTGATTCAGAGTTCATCGTATCGGGAAGTTATGATTAGACGGTGAGACTATGGGACGTCAAGACAGGTACCTGTAAGACCATGAGTGGTCACACTAGTTATGTATATGCTGTGGCTATATCCAGTGATTCAGAGTTCATCGTATCGGGAAGTTATGATTAGACGGTGAGACTATGGGACGTCAAGACAGGTACCTGTAAGACCATGAGTGGTCACACTAGTAATGTATATGCTGTGGCTATATCCAGTGATTCAGAGTTCATCGTATCGGGAAGTTATGATTAGACGGTGAGACTATGGGACGTCAAGACAGGTACCTGTAAGACCATGAGTGGTCACACTAGTAATGTATATGCTGTGGCTATATCCAGTGATTCAGAGTTCATCGTATCGGGAAGTTATGATTAGACGGTGAGACTATGGGACGTCAAGACAGGTACCTGTAAGACCATGAGTGGTCACACTAGTTATGTATATGCTGTGGCTATATCCAGTGATTCAGAGTTCATCGTATCGGGAAGTTATGATTAGACGGTGAGACTATGGGACGTCAAGACAGGTACCTGTAAGACCATGAGTGGTCACACACATTAAGTATATGCTGTGGCTATATCCAGTGATTTAGAGTACATCGTATCGGGAAGTTATGATTAGACGGTGAGACTATGGGACGTCAAGACAGGTACCTGTAAGACCATGAGTGGTCAAACACATTATGTATATGCTGTGGCTATATCCAGTGATTCAGAGTTCATCGTATCGGGAAGTTATGATTAGACGGTGAGACTATGGGACGTCAAGAAAGGTACCTGTAAGACCATGAGTGGTCACACACATTAAGTATATGCATTGGCTATATCCAGTGATTCAGAGTACATCGTATCGGGAAGTTATGATTAGACGGTGAGACTATGGGACGTCAAGACAGGTACCTGTAAGACCATGAGTGGTCACACTAGTTATGTATATGCTGTGGCTATATCCAGTGATTCAGAGTTCATCGTATCGGGAAGTTATGATTAGACGGTGAGACTATGGGACGTCAAGAAAGGTACCTGTAAGACCATGAGTGGTCAAACACATTATGTATATGCTGTGGCTATATCCAGTGATTCAGAGTTCATCGTATCGGGAAGTTATGATTAGACGGTGAGACTATGGGACGTCAAGACAGGTACCTGTAAGACCATGAGTGGTCACACTAGTAATGTATATGCTGTGGCTATATCCAGTGATTCAGAGTTCATCGTATCGGGAAGTTATGATTAGACGGTGAGACTATGGGACGTCAAGACAGGTACCTGTAAGACCATGAGTGGTCACACTAGTAATGTATATGCTGTGGCTATATCCAGTGATTCAGAGTTCATCGTATCGGGAAGTTATGATTAGACGGTGAGACTATGGGACGTCAAGACAGGTACCTGTAAGACCATGAGTGGTCACACTAGTAATGTATATGCTGTGGCTATATCCAGTGATTCAGAGTTCATCGTATCGGGAAGTTATGATTAGACGGTGAGACTATGGGACGTCAAGACAGGTACCTGTAAGACCATGAGTGGTCACACTAGTAATGTATATGCTGTGGCTATATCCAGTGATTCAGAGTTCATCGTATCGGGAAGTTATGATTAGACGGTGAGACTATGGGACGTCAAGACAGGTACCTGTAAGACCATGAGTGGTCACACTAGTAATGTATATGCTGTGGCTATATCCAGTGATTCAGAGTTCATCGTATCGGGAAGTTATGATTAGACGGTGAGACTATGGGACGTCAAGACAGGTACCTGTAAGACCATGAGTGGTCAAACACATTATGTATATGCTGTGGCTATATCCAGTGATTCAGAGTTCATCGTATCGGGAAGTTATGATTAGACGGTGAGACTATGGGACGTCAAGACAGGTACCTGTAAGACCATGAGTGGTCACACTAGTAATGTATATGCTGTGGCTATATCCAGTGATTCAGAGTTCATCGTATCGGGAAGTTATGATTAGACGGTGAGACTATGGGACGTCAAGACAGGTACCTGTAAGACCATGAGTGGTCAAACACATTATGTATATGCTGTGGCTATATCCAGTGATTCAGAGTTCATCGTATCGGGAAGTTATGATTAGACGGTGAGACTATGGGACGTCAAGACAGGTACCTGTAAGACCATGAGTGGTCAAACACATTATGTATATGCTGTGGCTATATCCAGTGATTCAGAGTTCATCGTATCGGGAAGTTATGATTAGACGGTGAGACTATGGGACGTCAAGACAGGTACCTGTAAGACCATGAGTGGTCAAACACATTATGTATATGCTGTGGCTATATCCAGTGATTCAGAGTTCATCGTATCGGGAAGTTATGATTAGACGGTGAGACTATGGGACGTCAAGACAGGTACCTGTAAGACCATGAGTGGTCACACTAGTTATGTATATGCTGTGGCTATATCCAGTGATTCAGAGTTCATCGTATCGGGAAGTTATGATTAGACGGTGAGACTATGGGACGTCAAGACAGGTACCTGTAAGACCATGAGTGGTCACACTAGTAATGTATATGCTGTGGCTATATCCAGTGATTCAGAGTTCATCGTATCGGGAAGTTATGATTAGACGGTGAGACTATGGGACGTCAAGACAGGTACCTGTAAGACCATGAGTGGTCAAACACATTATGTATATGCTGTGGCTATATCCAGTGATTCAGAGTTCATCGTATCGGGAAGTTATGATTAGACGGTGAGACTATGGGACGTCAAGACAGGTACCTGTAAGACCATGAGTGGTCACACTAGTTATGTATATGCTGTGGCTATATCCAGTGATTCAGAGTTCATCGTATCGGGAAGTTATGATTAGACGGTGAGACTATGGGACGTCAAGACAGGTACCTGTAAGACCATGAGTGGTCACACACATTATGTATATGCTGTGGCTATATCCAGTGATTCAGAGTTCATCGTATCGGGAAGTTATGATTAGACGGTGAGACTATGGGACGTCAAGACAGGTACCTGTAAGACCATGAGTGGTCACACTAGTAATGTATATGCTGTGGCTATATCCAGTGATTCAGAGTACATCGTATCGGGAAGTTATGATTAGACGGTGAGACTATGGGACGTCAAGACAGGTACCTGTAAGACCATGAGTGGTCACACTAGTAATGTATATGCTGTGGCTATATCCAGTGATTCAGAGTTCATCGTATCGGGAAGTTATGATTAGACGGTGAGACTATGGGACGTCAAGACAGGTACCTGTAAGACCATGAGTGGTCACACTAGTTATGTATATGCTGTGGCTATATCCAGTGATTCAGAGTACATCGTATCGGGAAGTTATGATTAGACGGTGAGACTATGGGACGTCAAGACAGGTACCTGTAAGACCATGAGTGGTCACACTAGTTATGTATATGCTGTGGCTATATCCAGTGATTCAGAGTACATCGTATCGGGAAGTTATGATTAGACGGTGAGACTATGGGACGTCAAGACAGGTACCTGTAAGACCATGAGTGGTCAAACACATTATGTATATGCTGTGGCTATATCCAGTGATTCAGAGTTCATCGTATCGGGAAGTTATGATTAGACGGTGAGACTATGGGACGTCAAGACAGGTACCTGTAAGACCATGAGTGGTCACACTAGTTATGTATATGCTGTGGCTATATCCAGTGATTCAGAGTTCATCGTATCGGGAAGTTATGATTAGACGGTGAGACTATGGGACGTCAAGACAGGTACCTGTAAGACCATGAGTGGTCACACTAGTTATGTATATGCTGTGGCTATATCCAGTGATTCAGAGTACATCGTATCGGGAAGTTATGATTAGACGGTGAGACTATGGGACGTCAAGACAGGTACCTGTAAGACCATGAGTGGTCAAACACATTATGTATATGCTGTGGCTATATCCAGTGATTCAGAGTTCATCGTATCGGGAAGTTATGATTAGACGGTGAGACTATGGGACGTCAAGACAGGTACCTGTAAGACCATGAGTGGTCAAACACATATGTATATGCTGTGGCTATATCCAGTGATTCAGAGTTCATCGTATCGGGAAGTTATGATTAGACGGTGAGACTATGGGACGTCAAGACAGGTACCTGTAAGACCATGAGTGGTCACACTAGTTATGTATATGCTGTGGCTATATCCAGTAATTCAGAGTTCATCGTATCGGGAAGTTATGATTAGACGGTGAGACTATGGGACGTCAAGACAGGTACCTGTAAGACCATGAGTGGTCACACTAGTAATGTATATGCTGTGGCTATATCCAGTGATTCAGAGTTCATCGTATCGGGAAGTTATGATTAGACGGTGAGACTATGGGACGTCAAGACAGGTACCTGTAAGACCATGAGTGGTCACACTAGTTATGTATATGCTGTGGCTATATCCAGTGATTCAGAGTTCATCGTATCGGGAAGTTATGATTAGACGGTGAGACTATGGGACGTCAAGACAGGTACCTGTAAGACCATGAGTGGTCACACTAGTAATGTATATGCTGTGGCTATATCCAGTGATTCAGAGTTCATCGTATCGGGAAGTTATGATTAGACGGTGAGACTATGGGACGTCAAGACAGGTACCTGTAAGACCATGAGTGGTCACACTAGTAATGTATATGCTGTGGCTATATCCAGTGATTCAGAGTTCATCGTATCGGGAAGTTATGATTAGACGGTGAGACTATGGGACGTCAAGACAGGTACCTGTAAGACCATGAGTGGTCACACTAGTAATGTATATGCTGTGGCTATATCCAGTGATTCAGAGTTCATCGTATCGGGAAGTTATGATTAGACGGTGAGACTATGGGACGTCAAGACAGGTACCTGTAAGACCATGAGTGGTCACACTAGTAATGTATATGCTGTGGCTATATCCAGTGATTCAGAGTTCATCGTATCGGGAAGTTATGATTAGACGGTGAGACTATGGGACGTCAAGACAGGTACCTGTAAGACCATGAGTGGTCAAACACATTATGTATATGCTGTGGCTATATCCAGTGATTCAGAGTTCATCGTATCGGGAAGTTATGATTAGACGGTGAGACTATGGGACGTCAAGACAGGTACCTGTAAGACCATGAGTGGTCACACTAGTAATGTATATGCTGTGGCTATATCCAGTGATTCAGAGTTCATCGTATCGGGAAGTTATGATTAGACGGTGAGACTATGGGACGTCAAGACAGGTACCTGTAAGAACATGAGTGGTCAAACACATTATGTATATGCTGTGGCTATATCCAGTGATTCAGAGTTCATCGTATCGGGAAGTTATGATTAGACGGTGAGACTATGGGACGTCAAGACAGGTACCTGTAAGATCATGAGTGGTCACACTAGTAATGTATATGCTGTGGCTATATCCAGTGATTCAGAGTTCATCGTATCGGGAAGTTATGATTAGACGGTGAGACTATGGGACGTCAAGACAGGTACCTGTAAGACCATGAGTGGTCACACACATTATGTATATGCTGTGGCTATATCCAGTGATTCAGAGTTCATCGTATCGGGAAGTTATGATTAGACGGTGAGACTATGGGACGTCAAGACAGGTACCTGTAAGACCATGAGTGGTCACACTAGTTATGTATATGCTGTGGCTATATCCAGTGATTCAGAGTTCATCGTATCGGGAAGTTATGATTAGACGGTGAGACTATGGGACGTCAAGACAGGTACCTGTAAGACCATGAGTGGTCACACTAGTAATGTATATGCTGTGGCTATATCCAGTGATTCAGAGTTCATCGTATCGGGAAGTTATGATTAGACGGTGAGACTATGGGACGTCAAGACAGGTACCTGTAAGACCATGAGTGGTCAAACACATTATGTATATGCTGTGGCTATATCCAGTGATTCAGAGTTCATCGTATCGGGAAGTTATGATTAGACGGTGAGACTATGGGACGTCAAGACAGGTACCTGTAAGATCATGAGTGGTCACACACATTATGTATATACTGTGGCTATATCCAGTGATTCAGAGTTCATCGTATCGGGAAGTTATGATTAGACGGTGAGACTATGGGACGTCAAGACAGGTACCTGTAAGACCATGAGTGGTCACACTAGTAATGTATATGCTGTGGCTATATCCAGTGATTCAGAGTTCATCGTATCGGGAAGTTATGATTAGACGGTGAGACTATGGGACGTCAAGACAGGTACCTGTAAGACCATGAGTGGTCACACTAGTAATGTATATGCTGTGGCTATATCCAGTGATTCAGAGTTCATCGTATCGGGAAGTTATGATTAGACGGTGAGACTATGGGACGTCAAGACAGGTACCTGTAAGACCATGAGTGGTCACACTAGTAATGTATATGCTGTGGCTATATCCAGTGATTCAGAGTTCATCGTATCGGGAAGTTATGATTAGACGGTGAGACTATGGGACGTCAAGACAGGTACCTGTAAGACCATGAGTGGTCACACTAGTTATGTATATGCTGTGGCTATATCCAGTGATTCAGAGTTCATCGTATCGGGAAGTTATGATTAGACGGTGAGACTATGGGACGTCAAGACAGGTACCTGTAAGACCATGAGTGGTCACACTAGTTATGTATATGCTGTGGCTATATCCAGTGATTCAGAGTTCATCGTATCGGGAAGTTATGATTAGACGGTGAGACTATGGGACGTCAAGACAGGTACCTGTAAGACCATGAGTGGTCACACTAGTTATGTATATGCTGTGGCTATATCCAGTGATTCAGAGTTCATCGTATCGGGAAGTTATGATTAGACGGTGAGACTATGGGACGTCAAGACAGGTACCTGTAAGACCATGAGTGGTCACACTAGTTATGTATATGCTGTGGCTATATCCAGTGATTCAGAGTTCATCGTATCGGGAAGTTATGATTAGACGGTGAGACTATGGGACGTCAAGACAGGTACCTGTAAGACCATGAGTGGTCACACTAGTAATGTATATGCTGTGGCTATATCCAGTGATTCAGAGTTCATCGTATCGGGAAGTTATGATTAGACGGTGAGACTATGGGACGTCAAGACAGGTACCTGTAAGACCATGAGTGGTCAAACACATTATGTATATGCTGTGGCTATATCCAGTGATTCAGAGTTCATCGTATCGGGAAGTTATGATTAGACGGTGAGACTATGGGACGTCAAGACAGGTACCTGTAAGACCATGAGTGGTCAAACACATTATGTATATGCTGTGGCTATATCCAGTGATTCAGAGTTCATCGTATCGGGAAGTTATGATTAGACGGTGAGACTATGGGACGTCAAGACAGGTACCTGTAAGACCATGAGTGGTCACACTAGTAATGTATATGCTGTGGCTATATCCAGTGATTCAGAGTTCATCGTATCGGGAAGTTATGATTAGACGGTGAGACTATGGGACGTCAAGACAGGTACCTGTAAGATCATGAGTGGTCACACACATTATGTATATACTGTGGCTATATCCAGTGATTCAGAGTTCATCGTATCGGGAAGTTATGATTAGACGGTGAGACTATGGGACGTCAAGACAGGTACCTGTAAGACCATGAGTGGTCACACTAGTAATGTATATGCTGTGGCTATATCCAGTGATTCAGAGTTCATCGTATCGGGAAGTTATGATTAGACGGTGAGACTATGGGACGTCAAGACAGGTACCTGTAAGACCATGAGTGGTCACACTAGTAATGTATATGCTGTGGCTATATCCAGTGATTCAGAGTTCATCGTATCGGGAAGTTATGATTAGACGGTGAGACTATGGGACGTCAAGACAGGTACCTGTAAGACCATGAGTGGTCACACTAGTAATGTATATGCTGTGGCTATATCCAGTGATTCAGAGTTCATCGTATCGGGAAGTTATGATTAGACGGTGAGACTATGGGACGTCAAGACAGGTACCTGTAAGACCATGAGTGGTCACACTAGTTATGTATATGCTGTGGCTATATCCAGTGATTCAGAGTTCATCGTATCGGGAAGTTATGATTAGACGGTGAGACTATGGGACGTCAAGACAGGTACCTGTAAGACCATGAGTGGTCACACTAGTTATGTATATGCTGTGGCTATATCCAGTGATTCAGAGTACATCGTATCGGGAAGTTATGATTAGACGGTGAGACTATGGGACGTCAAGACAGGTACCTGTAAGACCATGAGTGGTCACACTAGTTATGTATATGCTGTGGCTATATCCAGTGATTCAGAGTACATCGTATCGGGAAGTTATGATTAGACGGTGAGACTATGGGACGTCAAGACAGGTACCTGTAAGACCATGAGTGGTCAAACACATTATGTATATGCTGTGGCTATATCCAGTGATTCAGAGTTCATCGTATCGGGAAGTTATGATTAGACGGTGAGACTATGGGACGTCAAGACAGGTACCTGTAAGACCATGAGTGGTCACACTAGTAATGTATATGCTGTGGCTATATCCAGTGATTCAGAGTTCATCGTATCGGGAAGTTATGATTAGACGGTGAGACTATGGGACGTCAAGACAGGTACCTGTAAGACCATGAGTGGTCAAACACATTATGTATATGCTGTGGCTATATCCAGTGATTCAGAGTTCATCGTATCGGGAAGTTATGATTAGACGGTGAGACTATGGGACGTCAAGACAGGTACCTGTAAGACCATGAGTGGTCACACTAGTAATGTATATGCTGTGGCTATATCCAGTGATTCAGAGTTCATCGTATCGGGAAGTTATGATTAGACGGTGAGACTATGGGACGTCAAGACAGGTACCTGTAAGAACATGAGTGGTCAAACACATTATGTATATGCTGTGGCTATATCCAGTGATTCAGAGTTCATCGTATCGGGAAGTTATGATTAGACGGTGAGACTATGGGACGTCAAGACAGGTACCTGTAAGATCATGAGTGGTCACACTAGTAATGTATATGCTGTGGCTATATCCAGTGATTCAGAGTTCATCGTATCGGGAAGTTATGATTAGACGGTGAGACTATGGGACGTCAAGACAGGTACCTGTAAGACCATGAGTGGTCACACTAGTAATGTATATGCTGTGGCTATATCCAGTGATTCAGAGTTCATCGTATCGGGAAGTTATGATTAGACGGTGAGACTATGGGACGTCAAGACAGGTACCTGTAAGACCATGAGTGGTCACACTAGTAATGTATATGCTGTGGCTATATCCAGTGATTCAGAGTTCATCGTATCGGGAAGTTATGATTAGACGGTGAGACTATGGGACGTCAAGACAGGTACCTGTAAGACCATGAGTGGTCACACTAGTAATGTATATGCTGTGGCTATATCCAGTGATTCAGAGTTCATCGTATCGGGAAGTTATGATTAGACGGTGAGACTATGGGACGTCAAGACAGGTACCTGTAAGACCATGAGTGGTCACACTAGTTATGTATATGCTGTGGCTATATCCAGTGATTCAGAGTTCATCGTATCGGGAAGTTATGATTAGACGGTGAGACTATGGGACGTCAAGACAGGTACCTGTAAGACCATGAGTGGTCACACTAGTTATGTATATGCTGTGGCTATATCCAGTGATTCAGAGTTCATCGTATCGGGAAGTTATGATTAGACGGTGAGACTATGGGACGTCAAGACAGGTACCTGTAAGACCATGAGTGGTCACACACATTATGTATATGCTGTGGCTATATCCAGTGATTCAGAGTTCATCGTATCGGGAAGTTATGATTAGACGGTGAGACTATGGGACGTCAAGACAGGTACCTGTAAGACCATGAGTGGTCACACTAGTTATGTATATGCTGTGGCTATATCCAGTGATTCAGAGTTCATCGTATCGGGAAGTTATGATTAGACGGTGAGACTATGGGACGTCAAGACAGGTACCTGTAAGACCATGAGTGGTCAAACACATTATGTATATGCTGTGGCTATATCCAGTGATTCAGAGTTCATCGTATCGGGAAGTTATGATTAGACGGTGAGACTATGGGACGTCAAGACAGGTACCTGTAAGACCATGAGTGGTCACACTAGTAATGTATATGCTGTGGCTATATCCAGTGATTCAGAGTTCATCGTATCGGGAAGTTATGATTAGACGGTGAGACTATGGGACGTCAAGACAGGTACCTGTAAGACCATGAGTGGTCACACTAGTTATGTATATGCTGTGGCTATATCCAGTGATTCAGAGTTCATCGTATCGGGAAGTTATGATTAGACGGTGAGACTATGGGACGTCAAGACAGGTACCTGTAAGACCATGAGTGGTCACACTAGTAATGTATATGCTGTGGCTATATCCAGTGATTCAGAGTTCATCGTATCGGGAAGTTATGATTAGACGGTGAGACTATGGGACGTCAAGACAGGTACCTGTAAGACCATGAGTGGTCACACTAGTAATGTATATGCTGTGGCTATATCCAGTGATTCAGAGTTCATCGTATCGGGAAGTTATGATTAGACGGTGAGACTATGGGACGTCAAGACAGGTACCTGTAAGACCATGAGTGGTCGCACTAGTAATGTATATGCTGTGGCTATATCCAGTGATTCAGAGTTCATCGTATCGGGAAGTTATGATTAGACGGTGAGACTATGGGACGTCAAGACAGGTACCTGTAAGACCATGAGTGGTCGCACTAGTAATGTATATGCTGTGGCTATATCCAGTGATTCAGAGTTCATCGTATCGGGAAGTTATGATTAGACGGTGAGACTATGGGACGTCAAGACAGGTACCTGTAAGACCATGAGTGGTCACACTAGTAATGTATATGCTGTGGCTATATCCAGTGATTCAGAGTTCATCGTATCGGGAAGTTATGATTAGACGGTGAGACTATGGGACGTCAAGACAGGTACCTGTAAGACCATGAGTGGTCACACTAGTAATGTATATGCTGTGGCTATATCCAGTGATTCAGAGTTCATCGTATCGGGAAGTTATGATTAGACGGTGAGACTATGGGACGTCAAGAAAGGTACCTGTAAGACCATGAGTGGTCACACTAGTAATGTATATGCTGTGGCTATATCCAGTGATTCAGAGTTCATCGTATCGGGAAGTTATGATTAGACGGTGAGACTATGGGACGTCAAGACAGGTACCTGTAAGATCATGAGTGGTCACACACATTATGTATATACTGTGGCTATATCCAGTGATTCAGAGTTCATCGTATCGGGAAGTTATGATTAGACGGTGAGACTATGGGACGTCAAGACAGGTACCTGTAAGACCATGAGTGGTCGCACTAGTAATGTATATGCTGTGGCTATATCCAGTGATTCAGAGTTCATCGTATCGGGAAGTTATGATTAGACGGTGAGACTATGGGACGTCAAGACAGGTACCTGTAAGACCATGAGTGGTCACACTAGTTATGTATATGCTGTGGCTATATCCAGTGATTCAGAGTTCATCGTATCGGGAAGTTATGATTAGACGGTGAGACTATGGGACGTCAAGACAGGTACCTGTAAGATCATGAGTGGTCACACACATTATGTATATACTGTGGCTATATCCAGTGATTCAGAGTTCATCGTATCGGGAAGTTATGATTAGACGGTGAGACTATGGGACGTCAAGACAGGTACCTGTAAGACCATGAGTGGTCACACTAGTAATGTATATGCTGTGGCTATATCCAGTGATTCAGAGTTCATCGTATCGGGAAGTTATGATTAGACGGTGAGACTATGGGACGTCAAGACAGGTACCTGTAAGACCATGAGTGGTCACACTAGTAATGTATATGCTGTGGCTATATCCAGTGATTCAGAGTTCATCGTATCGGGAAGTTATGATTAGACGGTGAGACTATGGGACGTCAAGACAGGTACCTGTAAGACCATGAGTGGTCACACTAGTAATGTATATGCTGTGGCTATATCCAGTGATTCAGAGTTCATCGTATCGGGAAGTTATGATTAGACGGTGAGACTATGGGACGTCAAGACAGGTACCTGTAAGACCATGAGTGGTCACACTAGTTATGTATATGCTGTGGCTATATCCAGTGATTCAGAGTTCATCGTATCGGGAAGTTATGATTAGACGGTGAGACTATGGGACGTCAAGACAGGTACCTGTAAGACCATGAGTGGTCACACTAGTTATGTATATGCTGTGGCTATATCCAGTGATTCAGAGTACATCGTATCGGGAAGTTATGATTAGACGGTGAGACTATGGGACGTCAAGACAGGTACCTGTAAGACCATGAGTGGTCACACTAGTTATGTATATGCTGTGGCTATATCCAGTGATTCAGAGTACATCGTATCGGGAAGTTATGATTAGACGGTGAGACTATGGGACGTCAAGACAGGTACCTGTAAGACCATGAGTGGTCACACTAGTTATGTATATGCTGTGGCTATATCCAGTGATTCAGAGTTCATCGTATCGGGAAGTTATGATTAGACGGTGAGACTATGGGACGTCAAGACAGGTACCTGTAAGACCATGAGTGGTCACACTAGTTATGTATATGCTGTGGCTATATCCAGTGATTCAGAGTACATCGTATCGGGAAGTTATGATTAGACGGTGAGACTATGGGACGTCAAGACAGGTACCTGTAAGACCATGAGTGGTCACACTAGTTATGTATATGCTGTGGCTATATCCAGTGATTCAGAGTACATCGTATCGGGAAGTTATGATTAGACGGTGAGACTATGGGACGTCAAGACAGGTACCTGTAAGACCATGAGTGGTCAAACACATTATGTATATGCTGTGGCTATATCCAGTGATTCAGAGTTCATCGTATCGGGAAGTTATGATTAGACGGTGAGACTATGGGACGTCAAGACAGGTACCTGTAAGACCATGAGTGGTCACACTAGTAATGTATATGCTGTGGCTATATCCAGTGATTCAGAGTTCATCGTATCGGGAAGTTATGATTAGACGGTGAGACTATGGGACGTCAAGACAGGTACCTGTAAGACCATGAGTGGTCAAACACATTATGTATATGCTGTGGCTATATCCAGTGATTCAGAGTTCATCGTATCGGGAAGTTATGATTAGACGGTGAGACTATGGGACGTCAAGACAGGTACCTGTAAGACCATGAGTGGTCACACTAGTAATGTATATGCTGTGGCTATATCCAGTGATTCAGAGTTCATCGTATCGGGAAGTTATGATTAGACGGTGAGACTATGGGACGTCAAGACAGGTACCTGTAAGAACATGAGTGGTCAAACACATTATGTATATGCTGTGGCTATATCCAGTGATTCAGAGTTCATCGTATCGGGAAGTTATGATTAGACGGTGAGACTATGGGACGTCAAGACAGGTACCTGTAAGATCATGAGTGGTCACACTAGTAATGTATATGCTGTGGCTATATCCAGTGATTCAGAGTTCATCGTATCGGGAAGTTATGATTAGACGGTGAGACTATGGGACGTCAAGACAGGTACCTGTAAGACCATGAGTGGTCACACTAGTAATGTATATGCTGTGGCTATATCCAGTGATTCAGAGTTCATCGTATCGGGAAGTTATGATTAGACGGTGAGACTATGGGACGTCAAGACAGGTACCTGTAAGACCATGAGTGGTCACACTAGTAATGTATATGCTGTGGCTATATCCAGTGATTCAGAGTTCATCGTATCGGGAAGTTATGATTAGACGGTGAGACTATGGGACGTCAAGACAGGTACCTGTAAGACCATGAGTGGTCACACTAGTAATGTATATGCTGTGGCTATATCCAGTGATTCAGAGTTCATCGTATCGGGAAGTTATGATTAGACGGTGAGACTATGGGACGTCAAGACAGGTACCTGTAAGACCATGAGTGGTCACACTAGTTATGTATATGCTGTGGCTATATCCAGTGATTCAGAGTTCATCGTATCGGGAAGTTATGATTAGACGGTGAGACTATGGGACGTCAAGACAGGTACCTGTAAGACCATGAGTGGTCACACTAGTTATGTATATGCTGTGGCTATATCCAGTGATTCAGAGTTCATCGTATCGGGAAGTTATGATTAGACGGTGAGACTATGGGACGTCAAGACAGGTACCTGTAAGACCATGAGTGGTCACACTAGTAATGTATATGCTGTGGCTATATCCAGTGATTCAGAGTTCATCGTATCGGGAAGTTATGATTAGACGGTGAGACTATGGGACGTCAAGACAGGTACCTGTAAGACCATGAGTGGTCACACTAGTTATGTATATGCTGTGGCTATATCCAGTGATTCAGAGTTCATCGTATCGGGAAGTTATGATTAGACGGTGAGACTATGGGACGTCAAGACAGGTACCTGTAAGACCATGAGTGGTCACACTAGTAATGTATATGCTGTGGCTATATCCAGTGATTCAGAGTTCATCGTATCGGGAAGTTATGATTAGACGGTGAGACTATGGGACGTCAAGACAGGTACCTGTAAGACCATGAGTGGTCACACACATTATGTATATGCTGTGGCTATATCCAGTGATTCAGAGTACATCGTATCGGGAAGTTATGATTAGACGGTGAGACTATGGGACGTCAAGACAGGTACCTGTAAGACCATGAGTGGTCACACTAGTAATGTATATGCTGTGGCTATATCCAGTGATTCAGAGTTCATCGTATCGGGAAGTTATGATTAGACGGTGAGACTATGGGACGTCAAGAAAGGTACCTGTAAGACCATGAGTGGTCAAACACATTATGTATATGCTGTGGCTATATCCAGTGATTCAGAGTTCATCGTATCGGGAAGTTATGATTAGACGGTGAGACTATGGGACGTCAAGACAGGTACCTGTAAGACCATGAGTGGTCACACTAGTAATGTATATGCTGTGGCTATATCCAGTGATTCAGAGTTCATCGTATCGGGAAGTTATGATTAGACGGTGAGACTATGGGACGTCAAGACAGGTACCTGTAAGACCATGAGTGGTCACACTAGTAATGTATATGCTGTGGCTATATCCAGTGATTCAGAGTACATCGTATCGGGAAGTTATGATTAGACGGTGAGACTATGGGACGTCAAGACAGGTACCTGTAAGAACATGAGTGGTCAAACACATTATGTATATGCTGTGGCTATATCCAGTGATTCAGAGTTCATCGTATCGGGAAGTTATGATTAGACGGTGAGACTATGGGACGTCAAGACAGGTACCTGTAAGATCATGAGTGGTCACACTAGTAATGTATATGCTGTGGCTATATCCAGTGATTCAGAGTTCATCGTATCGGGAAGTTATGATTAGACGGTGAGACTATGGGACGTCAAGACAGGTACCTGTAAGACCATGAGTGGTCACACACATTATGTATATGCTGTGGCTATATCCAGTGATTCAGAGTACATCGTATCGGGAAGTTATGATTAGACGGTGAGACTATGGGACGTCAAGACAGGTACCTGTAAGACCATGAGTGGTCACACTAGTAATGTATATGCTGTGGCTATATCCAGTGATTCAGAGTTCATCGTATCGGGAAGTTATGATTAGACGGTGAGACTATGGGACGTCAAGAAAGGTACCTGTAAGACCATGAGTGGTCAAACACATTATGTATATGCTGTGGCTATATCCAGTGATTCAGAGTTCATCGTATCGGGAAGTTATGATTAGACGGTGAGACTATGGGACGTCAAGACAGGTACCTGTAAGATCATGAGTGGTCACACTAGTAATGTATATGCTGTGGCTATATCCAGTGATTCAGAGTTCATCGTATCGGGAAGTTATGATTAGACGGTGAGACTATGGGACGTCAAGACAGGTACCTGTAAGACCATGAGTGGTCACACTAGTAATGTATATGCTGTGGCTATATCCAGTGATTCAGAGTTCATCGTATCGGGAAGTTATGATTAGACGGTGAGACTATGGGACGTCAAGACAGGTACCTGTAAGACCATGAGTGGTCACACTAGTAATGTATATGCTGTGGCTATATCCAGTGATTCAGAGTTCATCGTATCGGGAAGTTATGATTAGACGGTGAGACTATGGGACGTCAAGAAAGGTACCTGTAAGACCATGAGTGGTCAAACACATTATGTATATGCTGTGGCTATATCCAGTGATTCAGAGTTCATCGTATCGGGAAGTTATGATTAGACGGTGAGACTATGGGACGTCAAGACAGGTACCTGTAAGATCATGAGTGGTCACACTAGTAATGTATATGCTGTGGCTATATCCAGTGATTCAGAGTTCATCGTATCGGGAAGTTATGATTAGACGGTGAGACTATGGGACGTCAAGACAGGTACCTGTAAGACCATGAGTGGTCACACACATTATGTATATGCTGTGGCTATATCCAGTGATTCAGAGTTCATCGTATCGGGAAGTTATGATTAGACGGTGAGACTATGGGACGTCAAGACAGGTACCTGTAAGACCATGAGTGGTCACACTAGTTATGTATATGCTGTGGCTATATCCAGTGATTCAGAGTTCATCGTATCGGGAAGTTATGATTAGACGGTGAGACTATGGGACGTCAAGACAGGTACCTGTAAGACCATGAGTGGTCACACTAGTAATGTATATGCTGTGGCTATATCCAGTGATTCAGAGTTCATCGTATCGGGAAGTTATGATTAGACGGTGAGACTATGGGACGTCAAGACAGGTACCTGTAAGACCATGAGTGGTCACACTAGTAATGTATATGCTGTGGCTATATCCAGTGATTCAGAGTTCATCGTATCGGGAAGTTATGATTAGACGGTGAGACTATGGGACGTCAAGACAGGTACCTGTAAGACCATGAGTGGTCAAACACATTATGTATATGCTGTGGCTATATCCAGTGATTCAGAGTTCATCGTATCGGGAAGTTATGATTAGACGGTGAGACTATGGGACGTCAAGACAGGTACCTGTAAGACCATGAGTGGTCACACTAGTAATGTATATGCTGTGGCTATATCCAGTGATTCAGAGTTCATCGTATCGGGAAGTTATGATTAGACGGTGAGACTATGGGACGTCAAGACAGGTACCTGTAAGAACATGAGTGGTCAAACACATTATGTATATGCTGTGGCTATATCCAGTGATTCAGAGTTCATCGTATCGGGAAGTTATGATTAGACGGTGAGACTATGGGACGTCAAGAAAGGTACCTGTAAGACCATGAGTGGTCAAACACATTATGTATATGCTGTGGCTATATCCAGTGATTCAGAGTTCATCGTATCGGGAAGTTATGATTAGACGGTGAGACTATGGGACGTCAAGACAGGTACCTGTAAGACCATGAGTGGTCACACTAGTAATGTATATGCTGTGGCTATATCCAGTGATTCAGAGTTCATCGTATCGGGAAGTTATGATTAGACGGTGAGACTATGGGACGTCAAGACAGGTACCTGTAAGACCATGAGTGGTCACACTAGTTATGTATATGCTGTGGCTATATCCAGTGATTCAGAGTTCATCGTATCGGGAAGTTATGATTAGACGGTGAGACTATGGGACGTCAAGAAAGGTACCTGTAAGACCATGAGTGGTCACACTAGTAATGTATATGCTGTGGCTATATCCAGTGATTCAGAGTTCATCGTATCGGGAAGTTATGATTAGACGGTGAGACTATGGGACGTCAAGACAGGTACCTGTAAGATCATGAGTGGTCACACTAGTAATGTATATGCTGTGGCTATATCCAGTGATTCAGAGTTCATCGTATCGGGAAGTTATGATTAGACGGTGAGACTATGGGACGTCAAGACAGGTACCTGTAAGACCATGAGTGGTCACACACATTATGTATATACTGTGGCTATATCCAGTGATTCAGAGTTCATCGTATCGGGAAGTTATGATTAGACGGTGAGACTATGGGACGTCAAGACAGGTACCTGTAAGACCATGAGTGGTCACACTAGTAATGTATATGCTGTGGCTATATCCAGTGATTCAGAGTTCATCGTATCGGGAAGTTATGATTAGACGGTGAGACTATGGGACGTCAAGACAGGTACCTGTAAGACCATGAGTGGTCAAACACATTATGTATATGCTGTGGCTATATCCAGTGATTCAGAGTTCATCGTATCGGGAAGTTATGATTAGACGGTGAGACTATGGGACGTCAAGACAGGTACCTGTAAGACCATGAGTGGTCACACTAGTAATGTATATGCTGTGGCTATATCCAGTGATTCAGAGTTCATCGTATCGGGAAGTTATGATTAGACGGTGAGACTATGGGACGTCAAGACAGGTACCTGTAAGACCATGAGTGGTCAAACACATTATGTATATGCTGTGGCTATATCCAGTGATTCAGAGTTCATCGTATCGGGAAGTTATGATTAGACGGTGAGACTATGGGACGTCAAGACAGGTACCTGTAAGACCATGAGTGGTCACACTAGTAATGTATATGCTGTGGCTATATCCAGTGATTCAGAGTTCATCGTATCGGGAAGTTATGATTAGACGGTGAGACTATGGGACGTCAAGACAGGTACCTGTAAGACCATGAGTGGTCACACTAGTAATGTATATGCTGTGGCTATATCCAGTGATTCAGAGTTCATCGTATCGGGAAGTTATGATTAGACGGTGAGACTATGGGACGTCAAGACAGGTACCTGTAAGACCATGAGTGGTCAAACACATTATGTATATGCTGTGGCTATATCCAGTGATTCAGAGTTCATCGTATCGGGAAGTTATGATTAGACGGTGAGACTATGGGACGTCAAGACAGGTACCTGTAAGACCATGAGTGGTCACACTAGTTATGTATATGCTGTGGCTATATCCAGTGATTCAGAGTTCATCGTATCGGGAAGTTATGATTAGACGGTGAGACTATGGGACGTCAAGACAGGTACCTGTAAGACCATGAGTGGTCACACTAGTAATGTATATGCTGTGGCTATATCCAGTGATTCAGAGTTCATCGTATCGGGAAGTTATGATTAGACGGTGAGACTATGGGACGTCAAGACAGGTACCTGTAAGACCATGAGTGGTCACACTAGTTATGTATATGCTGTGGCTATATCCAGTGATTCAGAGTACATCGTATCGGAAAGTTATGATTAGACGGTGAGACTATGGGACGTCAAGACAGGTACCTGTAAGACCATGAGTGGTCACACTAGTAATGTATATGCTGTGGCTATATCCAGTGATTCAGAGTTCATCGTATCGGGAAGTTATGATTAGACGGTGAGACTATGGGACGTCAAGACAGGTACCTGTAAGACCATGAGTGGTCACACTAGTTATGTATATGCTGTGGCTATATCCAGTGATTCAGAGTTCATCGTATCGGGAAGTTATGATTAGACGGTGAGACTATGGGACGTCAAGACAGGTACCTGTAAGACCATGAGTGGTCACACTAGTAATGTATATGCTGTGGCTATATCCAGTGATTCAGAGTTCATCGTATCGGGAAGTTATGATTAGACGGTGAGACTATGGGACGTCAAGACAGGTACCTGTAAGACCATGAGTGGTCACACTAGTTATGTATATGCTGTGGCTATATCCAGTAATTCAGAGTTCATCGTATCGGGAAGTTATGATTAGACGGTGAGACTATGGGACGTCAAGACAGGTACCTGTAAGACCATGAGTGGTCACACTAGTAATGTATATGCTGTGGCTATATCCAGTGATTCAGAGTTCATCGTATCGGGAAGTTATGATTAGACGGTGAGACTATGGGACGTCAAGACAGGTACCTGTAAGACCATGAGTGGTCACACTAGTTATGTATATGCTGTGGCTATATCCAGTGATTCAGAGTTCATCGTATCGGGAAGTTATGATTAGACGGTGAGACTATGGGACGTCAAGACAGGTACCTGTAAGACCATGAGTGGTCACACTAGTAATGTATATGCTGTGGCTATATCCAGTGATTCAGAGTTCATCGTATCGGGAAGTTATGATTAGACGGTGAGACTATGGGACGTCAAGACAGGTACCTGTAAGACCATGAGTGGTCACACTAGTAATGTATATGCTGTGGCTATATCCAGTGATTCAGAGTTCATCGTATCGGGAAGTTATGATTAGACGGTGAGACTATGGGACGTCAAGACAGGTACCTGTAAGACCATGAGTGGTCAAACACATTATGTATATGCTGTGGCTATATCCAGTGATTCAGAGTTCATCGTATCGGGAAGTTATGATTAGACGGTGAGACTATGGGACGTCAAGACAGGTACCTGTAAGACCATGAGTGGTCACACTAGTAATGTATATGCTGTGGCTATATCCAGTGATTCAGAGTTCATCGTATCGGGAAGTTATGATTAGACGGTGAGACTATGGGACGTCAAGACAGGTACCTGTAAGAACATGAGTGGTCAAACACATTATGTATATGCTGTGGCTATATCCAGTGATTCAGAGTTCATCGTATCGGGAAGTTATGATTAGACGGTGAGACTATGGGACGTCAAGACAGGTACCTGTAAGATCATGAGTGGTCACACTAGTAATGTATATGCTGTGGCTATATCCAGTGATTCAGAGTTCATCGTATCGGGAAGTTATGATTAGACGGTGAGACTATGGGACGTCAAGACAGGTACCTGTAAGACCATGAGTGGTCACACACATTATGTATATGCTGTGGCTATATCCAGTGATTCAGAGTTCATCGTATCGGGAAGTTATGATTAGACGGTGAGACTATGGGACGTCAAGACAGGTACCTGTAAGACCATGAGTGGTCACACTAGTAATGTATATGCTGTGGCTATATCCAGTGATTCAGAGTTCATCGTATCGGGAAGTTATGATTAGACGGTGAGACTATGGGACGTCAAGAAAGGTACCTGTAAGACCATGAGTGGTCAAACACATTATGTATATGCTGTGGCTATATCCAGTGATTCAGAGTTCATCGTATCGGGAAGTTATGATTAGACGGTGAGACTATGGGACGTCAAGACAGGTACCTGTAAGACCATGAGTGGTCACACTAGTAATGTATATGCTGTGGCTATATCCAGTGATTCAGAGTTCATCGTATCGGGAAGTTATGATTAGACGGTGAGACTATGGGACGTCAAGACAGGTACCTGTAAGACCATGAGTGGTCAAACACATTATGTATATGCTGTGGCTATATCCAGTGATTCAGAGTTCATCGTATCGGGAAGTTATGATTAGACGGTGAGACTATGGGACGTCAAGACAGGTACCTGTAAGACCATGAGTGGTCACACTAGTAATGTATATGCTGTGGCTATATCCAGTGATTCAGAGTTCATCGTATCGGGAAGTTATGATTAGACGGTGAGACTATGGGACGTCAAGACAGGTACCTGTAAGATCATGAGTGGTCACACTAGTAATGTATATGCTGTGGCTATATCCAGTGATTCAGAGTTCATCGTATCGGGAAGTTATGATTAGACGGTGAGACTATGGGACGTCAAGACAGGTACCTGTAAGATCATGAGTGGTCACACACATTATGTATATACTGTGGCTATATCCAGTGATTCAGAGTTCATCGTATCGGGAAGTTATGATTAGACGGTGAGACTATGGGACGTCAAGACAGGTACCTGTAAGACCATGAGTGGTCACACTAGTAATGTATATGCTGTGGCTATATCCAGTGATTCAGAGTTCATCGTATCGGGAAGTTATGATTAGACGGTGAGACTATGGGACGTCAAGACAGGTACCTGTAAGACCATGAGTGGTCACACTAGTTATGTATATGCTGTGGCTATATCCAGTGATTCAGAGTTCATCGTATCGGGAAGTTATGATTAGACGGTGAGACTATGGGACGTCAAGACAGGTACCTGTAAGACCATGAGTGGTCACACTAGTAATGTATATGCTGTGGCTATATCCAGTGATTCAGAGTTCATCGTATCGGGAAGTTATGATTAGACGGTGAGACTATGGGACGTCAAGACAGGTACCTGTAAGACCATGAGTGGTCAAACACATTATGTATATGCTGTGGCTATATCCAGTGATTCAGAGTTCATCGTATCGGGAAGTTATGATTAGACGGTGAGACTATGGGACGTCAAGAAAGGTACCTGTAAGACCATGAGTGGTCACACTAGTAATGTATATGCTGTGGCTATATCCAGTGATTCAGAGTTCATCGTATCGGGAAGTTATGATTAGACGGTGAGACTATGGGACGTCAAGACAGGTACCTGTAAGATCATGAGTGGTCACACACATTATGTATATACTGTGGCTATATCCAGTGATTCAGAGTTCATCGTATCGGGAAGTTATGATTAGACGGTGAGACTATGGGACGTCAAGACAGGTACCTGTAAGACCATGAGTGGTCACACTAGTAATGTATATGCTGTGGCTATATCCAGTGATTCAGAGTTCATCGTATCGGGAAGTTATGATTAGACGGTGAGACTATGGGACGTCAAGACAGGTACCTGTAAGATCATGAGTGGTCACACTAGTAATGTATATGCTGTGGCTATATCCAGTGATTCAGAGTTCATCGTATCGGGAAGTTATGATTAGACGGTGAGACTATGGGACGTCAAGACAGGTACCTGTAAGACCATGAGTGGTCACACACATTATGTATATGATGTGGCTATATCCAGTGATTCAGAGTTCATCGTATCGGGAAGTTATGATTAGACGGTGAGACTATGGGACGTCAAGAAAGGTACCTGTAAGACCATGAGTGGTCACACTAGTAATGTATATGCTGTGGCTATATCCAGTGATTCAGAGTTCATCGTATCGGGAAGTTATGATTAGACGGTGAGACTATGGGACGTCAAGACAGGTACCTGTAAGACCATGAGTGGTCACACTAGTAATGTATATGCTGTGGCTATATCCAGTGATTCAGAGTTCATCGTATCGGGAAGTTATGATTAGACGGTGAGACTATGGGACGTCAAGACAGGTACCTGTAAGACCATGAGTGGTCAAACACATTATGTATATGCTGTGGCTATATCCAGTGATTCAGAGTTCATCGTATCGGGAAGTTATGATTAGACGGTGAGACTATGGGACGTCAAGACAGGTACCTGTAAGACCATGAGTGGTCAAACACATTATGTATATGCTGTGGCTATATCCAGTGATTCAGAGTTCATCGTATCGGGAAGTTATGATTAGACGGTGAGACTATGGGACGTCAAGACAGGTACCTGTAAGACCATGAGTGGTCACACTAGTAATGTATATGCTGTGGCTATATCCAGTGATTCAGAGTTCATCGTATCGGGAAGTTATGATTAGACGGTGAGACTATGGGACGTCAAGACAGGTACCTGTAAGACCATGAGTGGTCAAACACATTATGTATATGCTGTGGCTATATCCAGTGATTCAGAGTTCATCGTATCGGGAAGTTATGATTAGACGGTGAGACTATGGGACGTCAAGACAGGTACCTGTAAGACCATGAGTGGTCAAACACATTATGTATATGCTGTGGCTATATCCAGTGATTCAGAGTTCATCGTATCGGGAAGTTATGATTAGACGGTGAGACTATGGGACGTCAAGACAGGTACCTGTAAGACCATGAGTGGTCACACTAGTAATGTATATGCTGTGGCTATATCCAGTGATTCAGAGTTCATCGTATCGGGAAGTTATGATTAGACGGTGAGACTATGGGACGTCAAGACAGGTACCTGTAAGATCATGAGTGGTCACACTAGTAATGTATATGCTGTGGCTATATCCAGTGATTCAGAGTTCATCGTATCGGGAAGTTATGATTAGACGGTGAGACTATGGGACGTCAAGACAGGTACCTGTAAGATCATGAGTGGTCACACACATTATGTATATACTGTGGCTATATCCAGTGATTCAGAGTTCATCGTATCGGGAAGTTATGATTAGACGGTGAGACTATGGGACGTCAAGACAGGTACCTGTAAGACCATGAGTGGTCACACTAGTAATGTATATGCTGTGGCTATATCCAGTGATTCAGAGTTCATCGTATCGGGAAGTTATGATTAGACGGTGAGACTATGGGACGTCAAGACAGGTACCTGTAAGACCATGAGTGGTCACACTAGTTATGTATATGCTGTGGCTATATCCAGTGATTCAGAGTTCATCGTATCGGGAAGTTATGATTAGACGGTGAGACTATGGGACGTCAAGACAGGTACCTGTAAGACCATGAGTGGTCACACTAGTAATGTATATGCTGTGGCTATATCCAGTGATTCAGAGTTCATCGTATCGGGAAGTTATGATTAGACGGTGAGACTATGGGACGTCAAGACAGGTACCTGTAAGACCATGAGTGGTCAAACACATTATGTATATGCTGTGGCTATATCCAGTGATTCAGAGTTCATCGTATCGGGAAGTTATGATTAGACGGTGAGACTATGGGACGTCAAGAAAGGTACCTGTAAGACCATGAGTGGTCACACTAGTAATGTATATGCTGTGGCTATATCCAGTGATTCAGAGTTCATCGTATCGGGAAGTTATGATTAGACGGTGAGACTATGGGACGTCAAGACAGGTACCTGTAAGATCATGAGTGGTCACACACATTATGTATATACTGTGGCTATATCCAGTGATTCAGAGTTCATCGTATCGGGAAGTTATGATTAGACGGTGAGACTATGGGACGTCAAGACAGGTACCTGTAAGATCATGAGTGGTCACACACATTATGTATATACTGTGGCTATATCCAGTGATTCAGAGTTCATCGTATCGGGAAGTTATGATTAGACGGTGAGACTATGGGACGTCAAGACAGGTACCTGTAAGACCATGAGTGGTCACACTAGTAATGTATATGCTGTGGCTATATCCAGTGATTCAGAGTTCATCGTATCGGGAAGTTATGATTAGACGGTGAGACTATGGGACGTCAAGACAGGTACCTGTAAGACCATGAGTGGTCACACTAGTTATGTATATGCTGTGGCTATATCCAGTGATTCAGAGTTCATCGTATCGGGAAGTTATGATTAGACGGTGAGACTATGGGACGTCAAGACAGGTACCTGTAAGACCATGAGTGGTCACACTAGTAATGTATATGCTGTGGCTATATCCAGTGATTCAGAGTTCATCGTATCGGGAAGTTATGATTAGACGGTGAGACTATGGGACGTCAAGACAGGTACCTGTAAGACCATGAGTGGTCAAACACATTATGTATATGCTGTGGCTATATCCAGTGATTCAGAGTTCATCGTATCGGGAAGTTATGATTAGACGGTGAGACTATGGGACGTCAAGAAAGGTACCTGTAAGACCATGAGTGGTCACACTAGTAATGTATATGCTGTGGCTATATCCAGTGATTCAGAGTTCATCGTATCGGGAAGTTATGATTAGACGGTGAGACTATGGGACGTCAAGACAGGTACCTGTAAGATCATGAGTGGTCACACACATTATGTATATACTGTGGCTATATCCAGTGATTCAGAGTTCATCGTATCGGGAAGTTATGATTAGACGGTGAGACTATGGGACGTCAAGACAGGTACCTGTAAGACCATGAGTGGTCACACTAGTAATGTATATGCTGTGGCTATATCCAGTGATTCAGAGTTCATCGTATCGGGAAGTTATGATTAGACGGTGAGACTATGGGACGTCAAGACAGGTACCTGTAAGATCATGAGTGGTCACACTAGTAATGTATATGCTGTGGCTATATCCAGTGATTCAGAGTTCATCGTATCGGGAAGTTATGATTAGACGGTGAGACTATGGGACGTCAAGACAGGTACCTGTAAGACCATGAGTGGTCACACACATTATGTATATGATGTGGCTATATCCAGTGATTCAGAGTTCATCGTATCGGGAAGTTATGATTAGACGGTGAGACTATGGGACGTCAAGAAAGGTACCTGTAAGACCATGAGTGGTCACACTAGTAATGTATATGCTGTGGCTATATCCAGTGATTCAGAGTTCATCGTATCGGGAAGTTATGATTAGACGGTGAGACTATGGGACGTCAAGACAGGTACCTGTAAGACCATGAGTGGTCACACTAGTAATGTATATGCTGTGGCTATATCCAGTGATTCAGAGTTCATCGTATCGGGAAGTTATGATTAGACGGTGAGACTATGGGACGTCAAGACAGGTACCTGTAAGACCATGAGTGGTCAAACACATTATGTATATGCTGTGGCTATATCCAGTGATTCAGAGTTCATCGTATCGGGAAGTTATGATTAGACGGTGAGACTATGGGACGTCAAGACAGGTACCTGTAAGACCATGAGTGGTCAAACACATTATGTATATGCTGTGGCTATATCCAGTGATTCAGAGTTCATCGTATCGGGAAGTTATGATTAGACGGTGAGACTATGGGACGTCAAGACAGGTACCTGTAAGACCATGAGTGGTCACACTAGTAATGTATATGCTGTGGCTATATCCAGTGATTCAGAGTTCATCGTATCGGGAAGTTATGATTAGACGGTGAGACTATGGGACGTCAAGACAGGTACCTGTAAGACCATGAGTGGTCAAACACATTATGTATATGCTGTGGCTATATCCAGTGATTCAGAGTTCATCGTATCGGGAAGTTATGATTAGACGGTGAGACTATGGGACGTCAAGACAGGTACCTGTAAGACCATGAGTGGTCAAACACATTATGTATATGCTGTGGCTATATCCAGTGATTCAGAGTTCATCGTATCGGGAAGTTATGATTAGACGGTGAGACTATGGGACGTCAAGACAGGTACCTGTAAGACCATGAGTGGTCACACTAGTAATGTATATGCTGTGGCTATATCCAGTGATTCAGAGTTCATCGTATCGGGAAGTTATGATTAGACGGTGAGACTATGGGACGTCAAGACAGGTACCTGTAAGATCATGAGTGGTCACACTAGTAATGTATATGCTGTGGCTATATCCAGTGATTCAGAGTTCATCGTATCGGGAAGTTATGATTAGACGGTGAGACTATGGGACGTCAAGACAGGTACCTGTAAGATCATGAGTGGTCACACACATTATGTATATACTGTGGCTATATCCAGTGATTCAGAGTTCATCGTATCGGGAAGTTATGATTAGACGGTGAGACTATGGGACGTCAAGACAGGTACCTGTAAGACCATGAGTGGTCACACTAGTAATGTATATGCTGTGGCTATATCCAGTGATTCAGAGTTCATCGTATCGGGAAGTTATGATTAGACGGTGAGACTATGGGACGTCAAGACAGGTACCTGTAAGACCATGAGTGGTCACACTAGTTATGTATATGCTGTGGCTATATCCAGTGATTCAGAGTTCATCGTATCGGGAAGTTATGATTAGACGGTGAGACTATGGGACGTCAAGACAGGTACCTGTAAGACCATGAGTGGTCACACTAGTAATGTATATGCTGTGGCTATATCCAGTGATTCAGAGTTCATCGTATCGGGAAGTTATGATTAGACGGTGAGACTATGGGACGTCAAGACAGGTACCTGTAAGACCATGAGTGGTCAAACACATTATGTATATGCTGTGGCTATATCCAGTGATTCAGAGTTCATCGTATCGGGAAGTTATGATTAGACGGTGAGACTATGGGACGTCAAGAAAGGTACCTGTAAGACCATGAGTGGTCACACTAGTAATGTATATGCTGTGGCTATATCCAGTGATTCAGAGTTCATCGTATCGGGAAGTTATGATTAGACGGTGAGACTATGGGACGTCAAGACAGGTACCTGTAAGATCATGAGTGGTCACACACATTATGTATATACTGTGGCTATATCCAGTGATTCAGAGTTCATCGTATCGGGAAGTTATGATTAGACGGTGAGACTATGGGACGTCAAGACAGGTACCTGTAAGACCATGAGTGGTCACACTAGTAATGTATATGCTGTGGCTATATCCAGTGATTCAGAGTTCATCGTATCGGGAAGTTATGATTAGACGGTGAGACTATGGGACGTCAAGACAGGTACCTGTAAGATCATGAGTGGTCACACTAGTAATGTATATGCTGTGGCTATATCCAGTGATTCAGAGTTCATCGTATCGGGAAGTTATGATTAGACGGTGAGACTATGGGACGTCAAGACAGGTACCTGTAAGACCATGAGTGGTCACACACATTATGTATATGATGTGGCTATATCCAGTGATTCAGAGTTCATCGTATCGGGAAGTTATGATTAGACGGTGAGACTATGGGACGTCAAGAAAGGTACCTGTAAGACCATGAGTGGTCACACTAGTAATGTATATGCTGTGGCTATATCCAGTGATTCAGAGTTCATCGTATCGGGAAGTTATGATTAGACGGTGAGACTATGGGACGTCAAGACAGGTACCTGTAAGATCATGAGTGGTCACACACATTATGTATATACTGTGGCTATATCCAGTGATTCAGAGTTCATCGTATCGGGAAGTTATGATTAGACGGTGAGACTATGGGACGTCAAGACAGGTACCTGTAAGACCATGAGTGGTCACACTAGTAATGTATATGCTGTGGCTATATCCAGTGATTCAGAGTTCATCGTATCGGGAAGTTATGATTAGACGGTGAGACTATGGGACGTCAAGACAGGTACCTGTAAGATCATGAGTGGTCACACTAGTAATGTATATGCTGTGGCTATATCCAGTGATTCAGAGTTCATCGTATCGGGAAGTTATGATTAGACGGTGAGACTATGGGACGTCAAGACAGGTACCTGTAAGACCATGAGTGGTCACACACATTATGTATATGATGTGGCTATATCCAGTGATTCAGAGTTCATCGTATCGGGAAGTTATGATTAGACGGTGAGACTATGGGACGTCAAGACAGGTACCTGTAAGACCATGAGTGGTCACACTAGTTATGTATATGCTGTGGCTATATCCAGTGATTCAGAGTTCATCGTATCGGGAAGTTATGATTAGACGGTGAGACTATGGGACGTCAAGACAGGTACCTGTAAGACCATGAGTGGTCACACTAGTAATGTATATGCTGTGGCTATATCCAGTGATTCAGAGTTCATCGTATCGGGAAGTTATGATAAGACGGTGAGACTATGGGACGTCAAGACAGGTACCTGTAAGACCATGAGTGGTCAAACACATTATGTATATGCTGTGGCTATATCCAGTGATTCAGAGTTCATCGTATCGGGAAGTGTAGATTAGACGGTGAGACTATGGGACGTCAAGACAGGTACCTGTAAGACCATGAGTGGTCGCACTAGTAATGTATATGCTGTGGCTTTATCCAGTGATTCAGAGTTCATCGTATCGGGAAGTTATGATTAGACGGTGAGACTATGGGACGTCAAGACAGGTACCTGTAAGACCATGAGTGGTCACACTAGTAATGTATATGCTGTGGCTATATCCAGTGATTCAGAGTTCATCGTATCGGGAAGTTATGATTAGACGGTGAGACTATGGGACGTCAAGACAGGTACCTGTAAGATCATGAGTGGTCACACACATTATGTATATACTGTGGCTATATCCAGTGATTCAGAGTTCATCGTATCGGGAAGTTATGATTAGACGGTGAGACTATGGGACGTCAAGACAGGTACCTGTAAGACCATGAGTGGTCACACTAGTAATGTATATGCTGTGGCTATATCCAGTGATTCAGAGTTCATCGTATCGGGAAGTTATGATTAGACGGTGAGACTATGGGACGTCAAGACAGGTACCTGTAAGACCATGAGTGGTCACACTAGTTATGTATATGCTGTGGCTATATCCAGTGATTCAGAGTTCATCGTATCGGGAAGTTATGATTAGACGGTGAGACTATGGGACGTCAAGACAGGTACCTGTAAGACCATGAGTGGTCACACTAGTAATGTATATGCTGTGGCTATATCCAGTGATTCAGAGTTCATCGTATCGGGAAGTTATGATTAGACGGTGAGACTATGGGACGTCAAGACAGGTACCTGTAAGACCATGAGTGGTCAAACACATTATGTATATGCTGTGGCTATATCCAGTGATTCAGAGTTCATCGTATCGGGAAGTTATGATTAGACGGTGAGACTATGGGACGTCAAGAAAGGTACCTGTAAGACCATGAGTGGTCACACTAGTAATGTATATGCTGTGGCTATATCCAGTGATTCAGAGTTCATCGTATCGGGAAGTTATGATTAGACGGTGAGACTATGGGACGTCAAGACAGGTACCTGTAAGATCATGAGTGGTCACACACATTATGTATATACTGTGGCTATATCCAGTGATTCAGAGTTCATCGTATCGGGAAGTTATGATTAGACGGTGAGACTATGGGACGTCAAGACAGGTACCTGTAAGACCATGAGTGGTCACACTAGTAATGTATATGCTGTGGCTATATCCAGTGATTCAGAGTTCATCGTATCGGGAAGTTATGATTAGACGGTGAGACTATGGGACGTCAAGACAGGTACCTGTAAGATCATGAGTGGTCACACTAGTAATGTATATGCTGTGGCTATATCCAGTGATTCAGAGTTCATCGTATCGGGAAGTTATGATTAGACGGTGAGACTATGGGACGTCAAGACAGGTACCTGTAAGACCATGAGTGGTCACACACATTATGTATATGATGTGGCTATATCCAGTGATTCAGAGTTCATCGTATCGGGAAGTTATGATTAGACGGTGAGACTATGGGACGTCAAGACAGGTACCTGTAAGACCATGAGTGGTCACACTAGTTATGTATATGCTGTGGCTATATCCAGTGATTCAGAGTTCATCGTATCGGGAAGTTATGATTAGACGGTGAGACTATGGGACGTCAAGACAGGTACCTGTAAGACCATGAGTGGTCACACTAGTAATGTATATGCTGTGGCTATATCCAGTGATTCAGAGTTCATCGTATCGGGAAGTTATGATTAGACGGTGAGACTATGGGACGTCAAGACAGGTACCTGTAAGACCATGAGTGGTCACACTAGTAATGTATATGCTGTGGCTATATCCAGTGATTCAGAGTTCATCGTATCGGGAAGTTATGATTAGACGGTGAGACTATGGGACGTCAAGACAGGTACCTGTAAGACCATGAGTGGTCAAACACATTATGTATATGCTGTGGCTATATCCAGTGATTCAGAGTTCATCGTATCGGGAAGTTATGATTAGACGGTGAGACTATGGGACGTCAAGACAGGTACCTGTAAGACCATGAGTGGTCAAACACATTATGTATATGCTGTGGCTATATCCAGTGATTCAGAGTTCATCGTATCGGGAAGTTATGATTAGACGGTGAGACTATGGGACGTCAAGACAGGTACCTGTAAGACCATGAGTGGTCACACTAGTAATGTATATGCTGTGGCTATATCCAGTGATTCAGAGTTCATCGTATCGGGAAGTTATGATTAGACGGTGAGACTATGGGACGTCAAGACAGGTACCTGTAAGATCATGAGTGGTCACACACATTATGTATATACTGTGGCTATATCCAGTGATTCAGAGTTCATCGTATCGGGAAGTTATGATTAGACGGTGAGACTATGGGACGTCAAGACAGGTACCTGTAAGACCATGAGTGGTCACACTAGTAATGTATATGCTGTGGCTATATCCAGTGATTCAGAGTTCATCGTATCGGGAAGTTATGATTAGACGGTGAGACTATGGGACGTCAAGACAGGTACCTGTAAGATCATGAGTGGTCACACTAGTAATGTATATGCTGTGGCTATATCCAGTGATTCAGAGTTCATCGTATCGGGAAGTTATGATTAGACGGTGAGACTATGGGACGTCAAGACAGGTACCTGTAAGACCATGAGTGGTCACACACATTATGTATATGATGTGGCTATATCCAGTGATTCAGAGTTCATCGTATCGGGAAGTTATGATTAGACGGTGAGACTATGGGACGTCAAGACAGGTACCTGTAAGACCATGAGTGGTCACACTAGTTATGTATATGCTGTGGCTATATCCAGTGATTCAGAGTTCATCGTATCGGGAAGTTATGATTAGACGGTGAGACTATGGGACGTCAAGACAGGTACCTGTAAGACCATGAGTGGTCACACTAGTAATGTATATGCTGTGGCTATATCCAGTGATTCAGAGTTCATCGTATCGGGAAGTTATGATTAGACGGTGAGACTATGGGACGTCAAGACAGGTACCTGTAAGACCATGAGTGGTCACACTAGTAATGTATATGCTGTGGCTATATCCAGTGATTCAGAGTTCATCGTATCGGGAAGTTATGATTAGACGGTGAGACTATGGGACGTCAAGACAGGTACCTGTAAGACCATGAGTGGTCAAACACATTATGTATATGCTGTGGCTATATCCAGTGATTCAGAGTTCATCGTATCGGGAAGTTATGATTAGACGGTGAGACTATGGGACGTCAAGACAGGTACCTGTAAGACCATGAGTGGTCAAACACATTATGTATATGCTGTGGCTATATCCAGTGATTCAGAGTTCATCGTATCGGGAAGTTATGATTAGACGGTGAGACTATGGGACGTCAAGACAGGTACCTGTAAGACCATGAGTGGTCACACTAGTAATGTATATGCTGTGGCTATATCCAGTGATTCAGAGTTCATCGTATCGGGAAGTTATGATTAGACGGTGAGACTATGGGACGTCAAGACAGGTACCTGTAAGACCATGAGTGGTCACACTAGTAATGTATATGCTGTGGCTATATCCAGTGATTCAGAGTTCATCGTATCGGGAAGTTATGATTAGACGGTGAGACTATGGGACGTCAAGACAGGTACCTGTAAGACCATGAGTGGTCACACACATTAAGTATATGCTGTGGCTATATCCAGTGATTCAGAGTTCATCGTATCGGGAAGTTATGATTAGACGGTGAGACTATGGGACGTCAAGACAGGTACCTGTAAGACCATGAGTGGTCGCACTAGTAATGTATATGCTGTGGCTATATCCAGTGATTCAGAGTTCATCGTATCGGGAAGTTATGATTAGACGGTGAGACTATGGGACGTCAAGACAGGTACCTGTAAGACCATGAGTGGTCACACTAGTTATGTATATGCTGTGGCTATATCCAGTGATTCAGAGTTCATCGTATCGGGAAGTTATGATTAGACGGTGAGACTATGGGACGTCAAGACAGGTACCTGTAAGATCATGAGTGGTCACACACATTATGTATATACTGTGGCTATATCCAGTGATTCAGAGTTCATCGTATCGGGAAGTTATGATTAGACGGTGAGACTATGGGACGTCAAGACAGGTACCTGTAAGACCATGAGTGGTCACACTAGTAATGTATATGCTGTGGCTATATCCAGTGATTCAGAGTTCATCGTATCGGGAAGTTATGATTAGACGGTGAGACTATGGGACGTCAAGACAGGTACCTGTAAGACCATGAGTGGTCACACACATTATGTATATGATGTGGCTATATCCAGTGATTCAGAGTTCATCGTATCGGGAAGTTATGATTAGACGGTGAGACTATGGGACGTCAAGACAGGTACCTGTAAGACCATGAGTGGTCACACTAGTTATGTATATGCTGTGGCTATATCCAGTGATTCAGAGTTCATCGTATCGGGAAGTTATGATTAGACGGTGAGACTATGGGACGTCAAGACAGGTACCTGTAAGACCATGAGTGGTCACACTAGTAATGTATATGCTGTGGCTATATCCAGTGATTCAGAGTTCATCGTATCGGGAAGTTATGATTAGACGGTGAGACTATGGGACGTCAAGACAGGTACCTGTAAGACCATGAGTGGTCACACTAGTAATGTATATGCTGTGGCTATATCCAGTGATTCAGAGTTCATCGTATCGGGAAGTTATGATTAGACGGTGAGACTATGGGACGTCAAGACAGGTACCTGTAAGACCATGAGTGGTCAAACACATTATGTATATGCTGTGGCTATATCCAGTGATTCAGAGTTCATCGTATCGGGAAGTTATGATTAGACGGTGAGACTATGGGACGTCAAGACAGGTACCTGTAAGACCATGAGTGGTCACACTAGTAATGTATATGCTGTGGCTATATCCAGTGATTCAGAGTTCATCGTATCGGGAAGTTATGATTAGACGGTGAGACTATGGGACGTCAAGACAGGTACCTGTAAGACCATGAGTGGTCACACTAGTAATGTATATGCTGTGGCTATATCCAGTGATTCAGAGTTCATCGTATCGGGAAGTTATGATTAGACGGTGAGACTATGGGACGTCAAGACAGGTACCTGTAAGACCATGAGTGGTCAAACACATTATGTATATGCTGTGGCTATATCCAGTGATTCAGAGTTCATCGTATCGGGAAGTTATGATTAGACGGTGAGACTATGGGACGTCAAGAAAGGTACCTGTAAGACCATGAGTGGTCACACACATTAAGTATATGCTGTGGCTATATCCAGTGATTCAGAGTACATCGTATCGGGAAGTTATGATTAGACGGTGAGACTATGGGACGTCAAGACAGGTACCTGTAAGACCATGAGTGGTCAAACACATTATGTATATGCTGTGGCTATATCCAGTGATTCAGAGTTCATCGTATCGGGAAGTTATGATTAGACGGTGAGACTATGGGACGTCAAGAAAGGTACCTGTAAGACCATGAGTGGTCACACACATTAAGTATATGCTGTGGCTATATCCAGTGATTCAGAGTACATCGTATCGGGAAGTTATGATTAGACGGTGAGACTATGGGACGTCAAGACAGGTACCTGTAAGACCATGAGTGGTCACACTAGTTATGTATATGCTGTGGCTATATCCAGTGATTCAGAGTTCATCGTATCGGGAAGTTATGATTAGACGGTGAGACTATGGGACGTCAAGACAGGTACCTGTAAGACCATGAGTGGTCACACTAGTAATGTATATGCTGTGGCTATATCCAGTGATTCAGAGTTCATCGTATCGGGAAGTTATGATTAGACGGTGAGACTATGGGACGTCAAGACAGGTACCTGTAAGACCATGAGTGGTCAAACACATTATGTATATGCTGTGGCTATATCCAGTGATTCAGAGTTCATCGTATCGGGAAGTTATGATTAGACGGTGAGACTATGGGACGTCAAGACAGGTACCTGTAAGACCATGAGTGGTCACACTAGTAATGTATATGCTGTGGCTATATCCAGTGATTCAGAGTTCATCGTATCGGGAAGTTATGATTAGACGGTGAGACTATGGGACGTCAAGACAGGTACCTGTAAGACCATGAGTGGTCACACTAGTAATGTATATGCTGTGGCTATATCCAGTGATTCAGAGTTCATCGTATCGGGAAGTTATGATTAGACGGTGAGACTATGGGACGTCAAGAAAGGTACCTGTAAGACCATGAGTGGTCAAACACATTATGTATATGCTGTGGCTATATCCAGTGATTCAGAGTTCATCGTATCGGGAAGTTATGATTAGACGGTGAGACTATGGGACGTCAAGACAGGTACCTGTAAGACCATGAGTGGTCACACT
>CAMPDV010002408.1:0-63452 GCA_946699065.1 Loxodes magnus
ATGCTTGTAGATGAAAGTTAGCCTATTAAAAGTGAATAAGTAAAGTAAGAAAAGAAGATAGAATTTGAGTTTTAAGGAGTATGCTTTGAGAAGTAATAAGTATTTAGAAAAGTGAATAAATAAAGTAAGAAAAGAAGATAGAATTTCATTTTTAAGGAGTATGCTTTGAGAAGTAATAAGTATTTAGAAAAGTGAAGAAGTAAAGTAAGAAAAGAAGATAGAATTTCAGTTTTAAGAGTATGTTTTGAGAAGTAATAAGTATTTAGAAAAGTGAAGAAGTAAAGTAAGAAAAGAAGATAGAATTTCAGTTTTAAAAAGTATGCTTTGAGAAGTAATAAGTATTTAGAAAAGTGAAGAAGTAAAGTAAGAAAAGAATATCTAATGATAAGTTTTCGTAGCAATCACTAAAATATAAGTTAGAATATCCAAAATGTTAGTAATAATGTCACAATTACGAATCTGTATTCAGTTTGTCAAGATATGCTTGTAGATGAAAGTTAGCCTATTAAAAGTGAATAAGTAAAGTAAGAAAAGAAGATAGAATTTGAGTTTTAAGGAGTATGCTTTGAGAAGTAATAAGTATTTAGAAAAGTGAATAAATAAAGTAAGAAAAGAAGATAGAATTTCATTTTTAAGGAGTATGCTTTGAGAAGTAATAAGTATTTAGAAAAGTGAAGAAGTAAAGTAAGAAAAGAAGATAGAATTTCAGTTTTAAGAGTATGTTTTGAGAAGTAATAAGTATTTAGAAAAGTGAAGAAGTAAAGTAAGAAAAGAAGATAGATTTCAGTTTTAGGAGTATGCTTTGAGAAGTAATAAGTATTTAGAAAAGTGAAGAAGTAAAGTAAGAAAAGAATATCTAATGATAAGTTTTCGTAGCAATCACTAAAATATAAGTTAGAATATCCAAAATGTTAGTAATAATGTCACAATTACGAATCTGTATTCAGTTTGTCAAGATATGCTTGTAGATGAAAGTTAGCCTATTAAAAGTGAATAAGTAAAGTAAGAAAAGAAGATAGAATTTGAGTTTTAAGGAGTATGCTTTGAGAAGTAATAAGTATTTAGAAAAGTGAATAAATAAAGTAAGAAAAGAAGATAGAATTTCATTTTTAAGGAGTATGCTTTGAGAAGTAATAAGTATTTAGAAAAGTGAATAAATAAAGTAAGAAAAGAAGATAGAATTTCATTTTTAAGGAGTATGCTTTGAGAAGTAATAAGTATTTAGAAAAGTGAAGAAGTAAAGTAAGAAAAGAAGATAGAATTTCAGTTTTAGGAGTATGCTTTGAGAAGTAATAAGTATTTAGAAAAGTGAAGAAGTAAAGTAAGAAAAGAATATCTAATGATAAGTTTTCGTAGCAATCACTAAAATATAAGTTAGAATATCCAAAATGTTAGTAATAATGTCACAATTACGAATCTGTATTCAGTTTGTCAAGATATGCTTGTAGATGAAAGTTAGCCTATTAAAAGTGAATAAGTAAAGTAAGAAAAGAAGATAGAATTTGAGTTTTAAGGAGTATGCTTTGAGAAGTAATAAGTATTTAGAAAAAGTGAATAAATAAAGTAAGAAAAGAAGATAGAATTTCATTTTTAAGGAGTATGCTTTGAGAAGTAATAAGTATTTAGAAAAGTGAAGAAGTAAAGTAAGAAAAGAAGATAGAATTTCAGTTTTAAGAGTATGTTTTGAGAAGTAATAAGTATTTAGAAAAGTGAAGAAGTAAAGTAAGAAAAGAAGATAGAATTTCAGTTTTAAAAAGTATGCTTTGAGAAGTAATAAGTATTTAGAAAAGTGAAGAAGTAAAGTAAGAAAAGAAGATAGAATTTCAGTTTTCGTAGCAATCACTAAAATATAAGTTAGAATATCCAAAATGTTAGTAATAATGTCACAATTACGAATCTGTATTCAGTTTGTCAAGATATGCTTGTAGATGAAAGTTAGCCTATTAAAAGTGAATAAGTAAAGTAAGAAAAGAAGATAGAATTTGAGTTTTAAGGAGTATGCTTTGAGAAGTAATAAGTATTTAGAAAAGTGAATAAATAAAGTAAGAAAAGAAGATAGAATTTCATTTTTAAGGAGTATGCTTTGAGAAGTAATAAGTATTTAGAAAAGTGAAGAAGTAAAGTAAGAAAAGAAGATAGAATTTCAGTTTTAAGAGTATGTTTTGAGAAGTAATAAGTATTTAGAAAAGTGAAGAAGTAAAGTAAGAAAAGAAGATAGAATTTCAGTTTTAAAAAGTATGCTTTGAGAAGTAATAAGTATTTAGAAAAGTGAAGAAGTAAAGTAAGAAAAGAATATCTAATGATAAGTTTTCGTAGCAATCACTAAAATATAAGTTAGAATATCCAAAATGTTAGTAATAATGTCACAATTACGAATCTGTATTCAGTTTGTCAAGATATGCTTGTAGATGAAAGTTAGCCTATTAAAAGTGAATAAGTAAAGTAAGAAAAGAAGATAGAATTTGAGTTTTAAGGAGTATGCTTTGAGAAGTAATAAGTATTTAGAAAAGTGAATAAATAAAGTAAGAAAAGAAGATAGAATTTCATTTTTAAGGAGTATGCTTTGAGAAGTAATAAGTATTAGAAAAGTGAAGAAGTAAAGTAAGAAAAGAAGATAGAATTTCAGTTTTAGGAGTATGCTTTGAGAAGTAATAAGTATTTAGAAAAGTGAATAAATAAAGTAAGAAAAGAAGATAGAATTTCATTTTTAAGGAGTATGCTTTGAGAAGTAATAAGTATTTAGAAAAGTGAAGAAGTAAAGTAAGAAAAGAAGATAGAATTTCAGTTTTAAAAAGTATGCTTTGAGAAGTAATAAGTATTTAGAAAAGTGAAGAAGTAAAGTAAGAAAAGAATATCTAATGATAAGTTTTCGTAGCAATCACTAAAATATAAGTTAGAATATCCAAAATGTTAGTAATAATGTCACAATTACGAATCTGTATTCAGTTTGTCAAGATATGCTTGTAGATGAAAGTTAGCCTATTAAAAGTGAATAAGTAAAGTAAGAAAAGAAGATAGAATTTGAGTTTTAAGGAGTATGCTTTGAGAAGTAATAAGTATTTAGAAAAGTGA
The DNA here is from genome assembly GCA_946699065.1 of Loxodes magnus. Taxonomy (NCBI): domain Eukaryota; phylum Ciliophora; class Karyorelictea; order Loxodida; family Loxodidae; genus Loxodes; species Loxodes magnus. Next base: position 3,073 of record CAMPDV010002408.1, read on the forward strand.
ATAAATAAAGTAAGAAAAGAAGATAGAATTTCATTTTTAAGGAGTATGCTTTGAGAAGTAATAAGTATTTAGAAAAGTGAAGAAGTAAAGTAAGAAAAGAAGATAGAATTTCAGTTTTAAGAGTATGTTTTGAGAAGTAATAAGTATTTAGAAAAGTGAAGAAGTAAAGTAAGAAAAGAAGATAGAATTTCAGTTTTAAAAAGTATGCTTTGAGAAGTAATAAGTATTTAGAAAAGTGAAGAAGTAAAGTAAGAAAAGAATATCTAATGATAAGTTTTCGTAGCAATCACTAAAATATAAGTTAGAATATCCAAAATGTTAGTAATAATGTCACAATTACGAATCTGTATTCAGTTTGTCAAGATATGCTTGTAGATGAAAGTTAGCCTATTAAAAGTGAATAAGTAAAGTAAGAAAAGAAGATAGAATTTGAGTTTTAAGGAGTATGCTTTGAGAAGTAATAAGTATTTAGAAAAGTGAATAAATAAAGTAAGAAAAGAAGATAGAATTTCATTTTTAAGGAGTATGCTTTGAGAAGTAATAAGTATTTAGAAAAGTGAAGAAGTAAAGTAAGAAAAGAAGATAGAATTTCAGTTTTAAGAGTATGTTTTGAGAAGTAATAAGTATTTAGAAAAGTGAAGAAGTAAAGTAAGAAAAGAAGATAGAATTTCAGTTTTAAAAAGTATGCTTTGAGAAGTAATAAGTATTTAGAAAAGTGAAGAAGTAAAGTAAGAAAAGAATATCTAATGATAAGTTTTCGTAGCAATCACTAAAATATAAGTTAGAATATCCAAAATGTTAGTAATAATGTCACAATTACGAATCTGTATTCAGTTTGTCAAGATATGCTTGTAGATGAAAGTTAGCCTATTAAAAGTGAATAAGTAAAGTAAGAAAAGAAGATAGAATTTGAGTTTTAAGGAGTATGCTTTGAGAAGTAATAAGTATTTAGAAAAGTGAATAAATAAAGTAAGAAAAGAAGATAGAATTTCATTTTTAAGGAGTATGCTTTGAGAAGTAATAAGTATTTAGAAAAGTGAATAAGTAAAGTAAGAAAAGAAGATAGAATTTGAGTTTTAAGGAGTATGCTTTGAGAAGTAATAAGTATTTAGAAAAGTGAATAAATAAAGTAAGAAAAGAAGATAGAATTTCATTTTTAAGGAGTATGCTTTGAGAAGTAATAAGTATTTAGAAAAGTGAAGAAGTAAAGTAAGAAAAGAATATCTAATGATAAGTTTTCGTAGCAATCACTAAAATATAAGTTAGAATATCCAAAATGTTAGTAATAATGTCACAATTACGAATCTGTATTCAGTTTGTCAAGATATGCTTGTAGATGAAAGTTAGCCTATTAAAAGTGAATAAGTAAAGTAAGAAAAGAAGATAGAATTTGAGTTTTAAGGAGTATGCTTTGAGAAGTAATAAGTATTTAGAAAAGTGAATAAATAAAGTAAGAAAAGAAGATAGAATTTCATTTTTAAGGAGTATGCTTTGAGAAGTAATAAGTATTTAGAAAAGTGAATAAGTAAAGTAAGAAAAGAAGATAGAATTTGAGTTTTAAGGAGTATGCTTTGAGAAGTAATAAGTATTTAGAAAAGTGAATAAATAAAGTAAGAAAAGAAGATAGAATTTCATTTTTAAGGAGTATGCTTTGAGAAGTAATAAGTATTTAGAAAAGTGAAGAAGTAAAGTAAGAAAAGAATATCTAATGATAAGTTTTCGTAGCAATCACTAAAATATAAGTAGAATATCCAAAATGTTAGTAATAATGTCACAATTACGAATCTGTATTCAGTTTGTCAAGATATGCTTGTAGATGAAAGTTAGCCTATTAAAAGTGAATAAGTAAAGTAAGAAAAGAAGATAGAATTTGAGTTTTAAGGAGTATGCTTTGAGAAGTAATAAGTATTTAGAAAAGTGAATAAATAAAGTAAGAAAAGAAGATAGAATTTCATTTTTAAGGAGTATGCTTTGAGAAGTAATAAGTATTTAGAAAAGTGAAGAAGTAAAGTAAGAAAAGAATATCTAATGATAAGTTTTCGTAGCAATCACTAAAATATAAGTTAGAATATCCAAAATGTTAGTAATAATGTCACAATTACGAATCTGTATTCAGTTTGTCAAGATATGCTTGTAGATGAAAGTTAGCCTATTAAAAGTGAATAAGTAAAGTAAGAAAAGAAGATAGAATTTGAGTTTTAAGGAGTATGCTTTGAGAAGTAATAAGTATTTAGAAAAGTGAATAAATAAAGTAAGAAAAGAAGATAGAATTTCATTTTTAAGGAGTATGCTTTGAGAAGTAATAAGTATTTAGAAAAGTGAAGAAGTAAAGTAAGAAAAGAAGATAGAATTTCAGTTTTAAGAGTATGTTTTGAGAAGTAATAAGTATTTAGAAAAGTGAAGAAGTAAAGTAAGAAAAGAAGATAGAATTTCAGTTTTAAAAAGTATGCTTTGAGAAGTAATAAGTATTTAGAAAAGTGAAGAAGTAAAGTAAGAAAAGAATATCTAATGATAAGTTTTCGTAGCAATCACTAAAATATAAGTTAGAATATCCAAAATGTTAGTAATAATGTCACAATTACGAATCTGTATTCAGTTTGTCAAGATATGCTTGTAGATGAAAGTTAGCCTATTAAAAGTGAATAAGTAAAGTAAGAAAAGAAGATAGAATTTGAGTTTTAAGGAGTATGCTTTGAGAAGTAATAAGTATTTAGAAAAGTGAATAAATAAAGTAAGAAAAGAAGATAGAATTTCATTTTTAAGGAGTATGCTTTGAGAAGTAATAAGTATTTAGAAAAGTGAATAAGTAAAGTAAGAAAAGAAGATAGAATTTGAGTTTTAAGGAGTATGCTTTGAGAAGTAATAAGTATTTAGAAAAGTGAATAAATAAAGTAAGAAAAGAAGATAGAATTTCATTTTTAAGGAGTATGCTTTGAGAAGTAATAAGTATTTAGAAAAGTGAAGAAGTAAAGTAAGAAAAGAAGATAGAATTTCAGTTTTAAGAGTATGTTTTGAGAAGTAATAAGTATTTAGAAAAGTGAAGAAGTAAAGTAAGAAAAGAAGATAGAATTTCAGTTTTAAAAAGTATGCTTTGAGAAGTAATAAGTATTTAGAAAAGTGAAGAAGTAAAGTAAGAAAAGAATATCTAATGATAAGTTTTCGTAGCAATCACTAAAATATAAGTTAGAATATCCAAAATGTTAGTAATAATGTCACAATTACGAATCTGTATTCAGTTTGTCAAGATATGCTTGTAGATGAAAGTTAGCCTATTAAAAGTGAATAAGTAAAGTAAGAAAAGAAGATAGAATTTGAGTTTTAAGGAGTATGCTTTGAGAAGTAATAAGTATTTAGAAAAGTGAATAAATAAAGTAAGAAAAGAAGATAGAATTTCATTTTTAAGGAGTATGCTTTGAGAAGTAATAAGTATTTAGAAAAGTGAAGAAGTAAAGTAAGAAAAGAAGATAGAATTTCAGTTTTAAGAGTATGTTTTGAGAAGTAATAAGTATTTAGAAAAGTGAAGAAGTAAAGTAAGAAAAGAAGATAGAATTTCAGTTTTAAAAAGTATGCTTTGAGAAGTAATAAGTATTTAGAAAAGTGAAGAAGTAAAGTAAGAAAAGAATATCTAATGATAAGTTTTCGTAGCAATCACTAAAATATAAGTTAGAATATCCAAAATGTTAGTAATAATGTCACAATTACGAATCTGTATTCAGTTTGTCAAGATATGCTTGTAGATGAAAGTTAGCCTATTAAAAGTGAATAAGTAAAGTAAGAAAAGAAGATAGAATTTGAGTTTTAAGGAGTATGCTTTGAGAAGTAATAAGTATTTAGAAAAGTGAATAAATAAAGTAAGAAAAGAAGATAGAATTTCATTTTTAAGGAGTATGCTTTGAGAAGTAATAAGTATTTAGAAAAGTGAATAAATAAAGTAAGAAAAGAAGATAGAATTTCATTTTTAAGGAGTATGCTTTGAGAAGTAATAAGTATTTAGAAAAGTGAAGAAGTAAAGTAAGAAAAGAAGATAGAATTTCAGTTTTAGGAGTATGCTTTGAGAAGTAATAAGTATTTAGAAAAGTGAAGAAGTAAAGTAAGAAAAGAATATCTAATGATAAGTTTTTCGTAGCAATCACTAAAATATAAGTTAGAATATCCAAAATGTTAGTAATAATGTCACAATTACGAATCTGTATTCAGTTTGTCAAGATATGCTTGTAGATGAAAGTTAGCCTATTAAAAGTGAATAAGTAAAGTAAGAAAAGAAGATAGAATTTGAGTTTTAAGGAGTATGCTTTGAGAAGTAATAAGTATTTAGAAAAGTGAATAAATAAAGTAAGAAAAGAAGATAGAATTTCATTTTTAAGGAGTATGCTTTGAGAAGTAATAAGTATTTAGAAAAGTGAAGAAGTAAAGTAAGAAAAGAAGATAGAATTTCAGTTTTAAGAGTATGTTTTGAGAAGTAATAAGTATTTAGAAAAGTGAAGAGTAAAGTAAGAAAAGAAGATAGAATTTCAGTTTTAAAAGTATGCTTTGAGAAGTAATAAGTATTTAGAAAAGTGAAGAAGTAAAGTAAGAAAAGAATATCTAATGATAAGTTTTCGTAGCAATCACTAAATATAAGTTAGAATATCCAAAATGTTAGTAATAATGTCACAATTACGAATCTGTATTCAGTTTGTCAAGATATGCTTGTAGATGAAAGTTAGCCTATTAAAAGTGAATAAGTAAAGTAAGAAAAGAAGATAGAATTTGAGTTTTAAGGAGTATGCTTTGAGAAGTAATAAGTATTTAGAAAAGTGAATAAATAAAGTAAGAAAAGAAGATAGAATTTCATTTTTAAGGAGTATGCTTTGAGAAGTAATAAGTATTTAGAAAAGTGAATAAATAAAGTAAGAAAAGAAGATAGAATTTCATTTTTAAGGAGTATGCTTTGAGAAGTAATAAGTATTTAGAAAAGTGAAGAAGTAAAGTAAGAAAAGAAGATAGAATTTCAGTTTTAGGAGTATGCTTTGAGAAGTAATAAGTATTTAGAAAAGTGAAGAAGTAAAGTAAGAAAAGAATATCTAATGATAAGTTTTCGTAGCAATCACTAAAATATAAGTTAGAATATCCAAAATGTTAGTAATAATGTCACAATTACGAATCTGTATTCAGTTTGTCAAGATATGCTTGTAGATGAAAGTTAGCCTATTAAAAGTGAATAAGTAAAGTAAGAAAAGAAGATAGAATTTGAGTTTTAAGGAGTATGCTTTGAGAAGTAATAAGTATTTAGAAAAGTGAATAAATAAAGTAAGAAAAGAAGATAGAATTTCATTTTTAAGGAGTATGCTTTGAGAAGTAATAAGTATTTAGAAAAGTGAAGAAGTAAAGTAAGAAAAGAAGATAGAATTTCAGTTTTAAGAGTATGTTTTGAGAAGTAATAAGTATTTAGAAAAGTGAAGAAGTAAAGTAAGAAAAGAAGATAGAATTTCAGTTTTAAAAAGTATGCTTTGAGAAGTAATAAGTATTTAGAAAAGTGAAGAAGTAAAGTAAGAAAAGAATATCTAATGATAAGTTTTCGTAGCAATCACTAAAATATAAGTTAGAATATCCAAAATGTTAGTAATAATGTCACAATTACGAATCTGTATTCAGTTTGTCAAGATATGCTTGTAGATGAAAGTTAGCCTATTAAAAGTGAATAAGTAAAGTAAGAAAAGAAGATAGAATTTGAGTTTTAAGGAGTATGCTTTGAGAAGTAATAAGTATTTAGAAAAGTGAATAAATAAAGTAAGAAAAGAAGATAGAATTTCATTTTTAAGGAGTATGCTTTGAGAAGTAATAAGTATTTAGAAAAGTGAATAAATAAAGTAAGAAAAGAAGATAGAATTTCATTTTTAAGGAGTATGCTTTGAGAAGTAATAAGTATTTAGAAAAGTGAAGAAGTAAAGTAAGAAAAGAAGATAGAATTTCAGTTTTAGGAGTATGCTTTGAGAAGTAATAAGTATTTAGAAAAGTGAAGAAGTAAAGTAAGAAAAGAATATCTAATGATAAGTTTTCGTAGCAATCACTAAAATATAAGTTAGAATATCCAAAATGTTAGTAATAATGTCACAATTACGAATCTGTATTCAGTTTGTCAAGATATGCTTGTAGATGAAAGTTAGCCTATTAAAAGTGAATAAGTAAAGTAAGAAAAGAAGATAGAATTTGAGTTTTAAGGAGTATGCTTTGAGAAGTAATAAGTATTTAGAAAAGTGAATAAATAAAGTAAGAAAAGAAGATAGAATTTCATTTTTAAGGAGTATGCTTTGAGAAGTAATAAGTATTTAGAAAAGTGAAGAAGTAAAGTAAGAAAAGAAGATAGAATTTCAGTTTTAAGAGTATGTTTTGAGAAGTAATAAGTATTTAGAAAAGTGAAGAAGTAAAGTAAGAAAAGAAGATAGAATTTCAGTTTTAAAAAGTATGCTTTGAGAAGTAATAAGTATTTAGAAAAGTGAAGAAGTAAAGTAAGAAAAGAATATCTAATGATAAGTTTTCGTAGCAATCACTAAAATATAAGTTAGAATATCCAAAATGTTAGTAATAATGTCACAATTACGAATCTGTATTCAGTTTGTCAAGATATGCTTGTAGATGAAAGTTAGCCTATTAAAAGTGAATAAGTAAAGTAAGAAAAGAAGATAGAATTTGAGTTTTAAGGAGTATGCTTTGAGAAGTAATAAGTATTTAGAAAAGTGAATAAATAAAGTAAGAAAAGAAGATAGAATTTCATTTTTAAGGAGTATGCTTTGAGAAGTAATAAGTATTTAGAAAAGTGAATAAATAAAGTAAGAAAAGAAGATAGAATTTCATTTTTAAGGAGTATGCTTTGAGAAGTAATAAGTATTTAGAAAAGTGAAGAAGTAAAGTAAGAAAAGAAGATAGAATTTCAGTTTTAGGAGTATGCTTTGAGAAGTAATAAGTATTTAGAAAAGTGAAGAAGTAAAGTAAGAAAAGAATATCTAATGATAAGTTTTCGTAGCAATCACTAAAATATAAGTTAGAATATCCAAAATGTTAGTAATAATGTCACAATTACGAATCTGTATTCAGTTTGTCAAGATATGCTTGTAGATGAAAGTTAGCCTATTAAAAGTGAATAAGTAAAGTAAGAAAAGAAGATAGAATTTGAGTTTTAAGGAGTATGCTTTGAGAAGTAATAAGTATTTAGAAAAGTGAATAAATAAAGTAAGAAAAGAAGATAGAATTTCATTTTTAAGGAGTATGCTTTGAGAAGTAATAAGTATTTAGAAAAGTGAAGAAGTAAAGTAAGAAAAAGAAGATAGAATTTCAGTTTTAAGAGTATGTTTTGAGAAGTAATAAGTATTTAGAAAAGTGAAGAAGTAAAGTAAGAAAAGAAGATAGAATTTCAGTTTTAAAAAGTATGCTTGAGAAGTAATAAGTATTTAGAAAAGTGAAGAAGTAAAGTAAGAAAAGAATATCTAATGATAAGTTTTCGTAGCAATCACTAAAATATAAGTTAGAATATCCAAAATGTTAGTAATAATGTCACAATTACGAATCTGTATTCAGTTTGTCAAGATATGCTTGTAGATGAAAGTTAGCCTATTAAAAGTGAATAAGTAAAGTAAGAAAAGAAGATAGAATTTGAGTTTTAAGGAGTATGCTTTGAGAAGTAATAAGTATTTAGAAAAGTGAATAAATAAAGTAAGAAAAGAAGATAGAATTTCATTTTTAAGGAGTATGCTTTGAGAAGTAATAAGTATTTAGAAAAGTGAATAAATAAAGTAAGAAAAGAAGATAGAATTTCATTTTTAAGGAGTATGCTTTGAGAAGTAATAAGTATTTAGAAAAGTGAAGAAGTAAAGTAAGAAAAGAAGATAGAATTTCAGTTTTAGGAGTATGCTTTGAGAAGTAATAAGTATTTAGAAAAGTGAAGAAGTAAAGTAAGAAAAGAATATCTAATGATAAGTTTTCGTAGCAATCACTAAAATATAAGTTAGAATATCCAAAATGTTAGTAATAATGTCACAATTACGAATCTGTATTCAGTTTGTCAAGATATGCTTGTAGATGAAAGTTAGCCTATTAAAAGTGAATAAGTAAAGTAAGAAAAGAAGATAGAATTTGAGTTTTAAGGAGTATGCTTTGAGAAGTAATAAGTATTTAGAAAAGTGAATAAATAAAGTAAGAAAAGAAGATAGAATTTCATTTTTAAGGAGTATGCTTTGAGAAGTAATAAGTATTTAGAAAAGTGAAGAAGTAAAGTAAGAAAAGAAGATAGAATTTCAGTTTTAAGAGTATGTTTTGAGAAGTAATAAGTATTTAGAAAAGTGAAGAAGTAAAGTAAGAAAAGAAGATAGAATTTCAGTTTTAAAAAGTATGCTTTGAGAAGTAATAAGTATTTAGAAAAGTGAAGAAGTAAAGTAAGAAAAGAATATCTAATGATAAGTTTTCGTAGCAATCACTAAAATATAAGTTAGAATATCCAAAATGTTAGTAATAATGTCACAATTACGAATCTGTATTCAGTTTGTCAAGATATGCTTGTAGATGAAAGTTAGCCTATTAAAAGTGAATAAGTAAAGTAAGAAAAGAAGATAGAATTTCAGTTTTAAAAAGTATGCTTTGAGAAGTAATAAGTATTTAGAAAAGTGAATAAATAAAGTAAGAAAAGAAGATAGAATTTCATTTTTAAGGAGTATGCTTTGAGAAGTAATAAGTATTTAGAAAAGTGAAGAAGTAAAGTAAGAAAAGAAGATAGAATTTCAGTAGATGAAAGTTAGCCTATTAAAAGTGAATAAGTAAAGTAAGAAAAGAAGATAGAATTTGAGTTTTAAGGAGTATGCTTTGAGAAGTAATAAGTATTTAGAAAAGTGAATAAATAAAGTAAGAAAAGAAGATAGAATTTCATTTTTAAGGAGTATGCTTTGAGAAGTAATAAGTATTTAGAAAAGTGAAGAAGTAAAGTAAGAAAAGAAGATAGAATTTCAGTTTTAAGAGTATGTTTTGAGAAGTAATAAGTATTTAGAAAAGTGAAGAAGTAAAGTAAGAAAAGAAGATAGAATTTCAGTTTTAAAAAGTATGCTTTGAGAAGTAATAAGTATTTAGAAAAGTGAAGAAGTAAAGTAAGAAAAGAATATCTAATGATAAGTTTTCGTAGCAATCACTAAAATATAAGTTAGAATATCCAAAATGTTAGTAATAATGTCACAATTACGAATCTGTATTCAGTTTGTCAAGATATGCTTGTAGATGAAAGTTAGCCTATTAAAAGTGAATAAGTAAAGTAAGAAAAGAAGATAGAATTTGAGTTTTAAGGAGTATGCTTTGAGAAGTAATAAGTATTTAGAAAAGTGAATAAATAAAGTAAGAAAAGAAGATAGAATTTCATTTTTAAGGAGTATGCTTTGAGAAGTAATAAGTATTTAGAAAAGTGAAGAAGTAAAGTAAGAAAAGAAGATAGAATTTCAGTTTTAAGAGTATGTTTTGAGAAGTAATAAGTATTTAGAAAAGTGAAGAAGTAAAGTAAGAAAAGAAGATAGAATTTCAGTTTTAAAAAGTATGCTTTGAGAAGTAATAAGTATTTAGAAAAGTGAAGAAGTAAAGTAAGAAAAGAATATCTAATGATAAGTTTTCGTAGCAATCACTAAAATATAAGTTAGAATATCCAAAATGTTAGTAATAATGTCACAATTACGAATCTGTATTCAGTTTGTCAAGATATGCTTGTAGATGAAAGTTAGCCTATTAAAAGTGAATAAGTAAAGTAAGAAAAGAAGATAGAATTTGAGTTTTAAGGAGTATGCTTTGAGAAGTAATAAGTATTTAGAAAAGTGAATAAATAAAGTAAGAAAAGAAGATAGAATTTCATTTTTAAGGAGTATGCTTTGAGAAGTAATAAGTATTTAGAAAAGTGAAGAAGTAAAGTAAGAAAAGAAGATAGAATTTCAGTTTTAAGAGTATGTTTTGAGAAGTAATAAGTATTTAGAAAAGTGAAGAAGTAAAGTAAGAAAAGAAGATAGAATTTCAGTTTTAAAAAGTATGCTTTGAGAAGTAATAAGTATTTAGAAAAGTGAAGAAGTAAAGTAAGAAAAGAATATCTAATGATAAGTTTTCGTAGCAATCACTAAAATATAAGTTAGAATATCCAAAATGTTAGTAATAATGTCACAATTACGAATCTGTATTCAGTTTGTCAAGATATGCTTGTAGATGAAAGTTAGCCTATTAAAAGTGAATAAGTAAAGTAAGAAAAGAAGATAGAATTTGAGTTTTAAGGAGTATGCTTTGAGAAGTAATAAGTATTTAGAAAAGTGAATAAATAAAGTAAGAAAAGAAGATAGAATTTCATTTTTAAGGAGTATGCTTTGAGAAGTAATAAGTATTTAGAAAAGTGAAGAAGTAAAGTAAGAAAAGAAGATAGAATTTCAGTTTTAAGAGTATGTTTTGAGAAGTAATAAGTATTTAGAAAAGTGAAGAAGTAAAGTAAGAAAAGAAGATAGAATTTCAGTTTTAAAAAGTATGCTTTGAGAAGTAATAAGTATTTAGAAAAGTGAAGAAGTAAAGTAAGAAAAGAATATCTAATGATAAGTTTTCGTAGCAATCACTAAAATATAAGTTAGAATATCCAAAATGTTAGTAATAATGTCACAATTACGAATCTGTATTCAGTTTGTCAAGATATGCTTGTAGATGAAAGTTAGCCTATTAAAAGTGAATAAGTAAAGTAAGAAAAGAAGATAGAATTTGAGTTTTAAGGAGTATGCTTTGAGAAGTAATAAGTATTTAGAAAAGTGAATAAATAAAGTAAGAAAAGAAGATAGAATTTCATTTTTAAGGAGTATGCTTTGAGAAGTAATAAGTATTTAGAAAAGTGAAGAAGTAAAGTAAGAAAAGAAGATAGAATTTCAGTTTTAAGAGTATGTTTTGAGAAGTAATAAGTATTTAGAAAAGTGAAGAAGTAAAGTAAGAAAAGAAGATAGAATTTCAGTTTTAAAAAGTATGCTTTGAGAAGTAATAAGTATTTAGAAAAGTGAAGAAGTAAAGTAAGAAAAGAATATCTAATGATAAGTTTTCGTAGCAATCACTAAAATATAAGTTAGAATATCCAAAATGTTAGTAATAATGTCACAATTACGAATCTGTATTCAGTTTGTCAAGATATGCTTGTAGATGAAAGTTAGCCTATTAAAAGTGAATAAGTAAAGTAAGAAAAGAAGATAGAATTTGAGTTTTAAGGAGTATGCTTTGAGAAGTAATAAGTATTTAGAAAAGTGAATAAATAAAGTAAGAAAAGAAGATAGAATTTCATTTTTAAGGAGTATGCTTTGAGAAGTAATAAGTATTTAGAAAAGTGAAGAAGTAAAGTAAGAAAAGAAGATAGAATTTCAGTTTTAAGAGTATGTTTTGAGAAGTAATAAGTATTTAGAAAAGTGAAGAAGTAAAGTAAGAAAAGAAGATAGAATTTCAGTTTTAAAAAGTATGCTTTGAGAAGTAATAAGTATTTAGAAAAGTGAAGAAGTAAAGTAAGAAAAGAATATCTAATGATAAGTTTTCGTAGCAATCACTAAAATATAAGTTAGAATATCCAAAATGTTAGTAATAATGTCACAATTACGAATCTGTATTCAGTTTGTCAAGATATGCTTGTAGATGAAAGTTAGCCTATTAAAAGTGAATAAGTAAAGTAAGAAAAGAAGATAGAATTTGAGTTTTAAGGAGTATGCTTTGAGAAGTAATAAGTATTTAGAAAAGTGAATAAATAAAGTAAGAAAAGAAGATAGAATTTCATTTTTAAGGAGTATGCTTTGAGAAGTAATAAGTATTTAGAAAAGTGAAGAAGTAAAGTAAGAAAAGAAGATAGAATTTCAGTTTTAAGAGTATGTTTTGAGAAGTAATAAGTATTTAGAAAAGTGAAGAAGTAAAGTAAGAAAAGAAGATAGAATTTCAGTTTTAAAAAGTATGCTTTGAGAAGTAATAAGTATTTAGAAAAGTGAAGAAGTAAAGTAAGAAAAGAATATCTAATGATAAGTTTTCGTAGCAATCACTAAAATATAAGTTAGAATATCCAAAATGTTAGTAATAATGTCACAATTACGAATCTGTATTCAGTTTGTCAAGATATGCTTGTAGATGAAAGTTAGCCTATTAAAAGTGAATAAGTAAAGTAAGAAAAGAAGATAGAATTTGAGTTTTAAGGAGTATGCTTTGAGAAGTAATAAGTATTTAGAAAAGTGAATAAATAAAGTAAGAAAAGAAGATAGAATTTCATTTTTAAGGAGTATGCTTTGAGAAGTAATAAGTATTTAGAAAAGTGAAGAAGTAAAGTAAGAAAAGAAGATAGAATTTCAGTTTTAAGAGTATGTTTTGAGAAGTAATAAGTATTTAGAAAAGTGAAGAAGTAAAGTAAGAAAAGAAGATAGAATTTCAGTTTTAAAAAGTATGCTTTGAGAAGTAATAAGTATTTAGAAAAGTGAAGAAGTAAAGTAAGAAAAGAATATCTAATGATAAGTTTTCGTAGCAATCACTAAAATATAAGTTAGAATATCCAAAATGTTAGTAATAATGTCACAATTACGAATCTGTATTCAGTTTGTCAAGATATGCTTGTAGATGAAAGTTAGCCTATTAAAAGTGAATAAGTAAAGTAAGAAAAGAAGATAGAATTTGAGTTTTAAGGAGTATGCTTTGAGAAGTAATAAGTATTTAGAAAAGTGAATAAATAAAGTAAGAAAAGAAGATAGAATTTCATTTTTAAGGAGTATGCTTTGAGAAGTAATAAGTATTTAGAAAAGTGAAGAAGTAAAGTAAGAAAAGAAGATAGAATTTCAGTTTTAAGAGTATGTTTTGAGAAGTAATAAGTATTTAGAAAAGTGAAGAAGTAAAGTAAGAAAAGAAGATAGAATTTCAGTTTTAAAAAGTATGCTTTGAGAAGTAATAAGTATTTAGAAAAGTGAAGAAGTAAAGTAAGAAAAGAATATCTAATGATAAGTTTTCGTAGCAATCACTAAAATATAAGTTAGAATATCCAAAATGTTAGTAATAATGTCACAATTACGAATCTGTATTCAGTTTGTCAAGATATGCTTGTAGATGAAAGTTAGCCTATTAAAAGTGAATAAGTAAAGTAAGAAAAGAAGATAGAATTTGAGTTTTAAGGAGTATGCTTTGAGAAGTAATAAGTATTTAGAAAAGTGAATAAATAAAGTAAGAAAAGAAGATAGAATTTCATTTTTAAGGAGTATGCTTTGAGAAGTAATAAGTATTTAGAAAAGTGAAGAAGTAAAGTAAGAAAAGAAGATAGAATTTCAGTTTTAAGAGTATGTTTTGAGAAGTAATAAGTATTTAGAAAAGTGAAGAAGTAAAGTAAGAAAAGAAGATAGAATTTCAGTTTTAAAAAGTATGCTTTGAGAAGTAATAAGTATTTAGAAAAGTGAAGAAGTAAAGTAAGAAAAGAATATCTAATGATAAGTTTTCGTAGCAATCACTAAAATATAAGTTAGAATATCCAAAATGTTAGTAATAATGTCACAATTACGAATCTGTATTCAGTTTGTCAAGATATGCTTGTAGATGAAAGTTAGCCTATTAAAAGTGAATAAGTAAAGTAAGAAAAGAAGATAGAATTTGAGTTTTAAGGAGTATGCTTTGAGAAGTAATAAGTATTTAGAAAAGTGAATAAATAAAGTAAGAAAAGAAGATAGAATTTCATTTTTAAGGAGTATGCTTTGAGAAGTAATAAGTATTTAGAAAAGTGAAGAAGTAAAGTAAGAAAAGAAGATAGAATTTCAGTTTTAAGAGTATGTTTTGAGAAGTAATAAGTATTTAGAAAAGTGAAGAAGTAAAGTAAGAAAAGAAGATAGAATTTCAGTTTTAAAAAGTATGCTTTGAGAAGTAATAAGTATTTAGAAAAGTGAAGAAGTAAAGTAAGAAAAGAATATCTAATGATAAGTTTTCGTAGCAATCACTAAAATATAAGTTAGAATATCCAAAATGTTAGTAATAATGTCACAATTACGAATCTGTATTCAGTTTGTCAAGATATGCTTGTAGATGAAAGTTAGCCTATTAAAAGTGAATAAGTAAAGTAAGAAAAGAAGATAGAATTTGAGTTTTAAGGAGTATGCTTTGAGAAGTAATAAGTATTTAGAAAAGTGAATAAATAAAGTAAGAAAAGAAGATAGAATTTCATTTTTAAGGAGTATGCTTTGAGAAGTAATAAGTATTTAGAAAAGTGAAGAAGTAAAGTAAGAAAAGAAGATAGAATTTCAGTTTTAAGAGTATGTTTTGAGAAGTAATAAGTATTTAGAAAAGTGAAGAAGTAAAGTAAGAAAAGAAGATAGAATTTCAGTTTTAAAAAGTATGCTTTGAGAAGTAATAAGTATTTAGAAAAGTGAAGAAGTAAAGTAAGAAAAGAATATCTAATGATAAGTTTTCGTAGCAATCACTAAAATATAAGTTAGAATATCCAAAATGTTAGTAATAATGTCACAATTACGAATCTGTATTCAGTTTGTCAAGATATGCTTGTAGATGAAAGTTAGCCTATTAAAAGTGAATAAGTAAAGTAAGAAAAGAAGATAGAATTTGAGTTTTAAGGAGTATGCTTTGAGAAGTAATAAGTATTTAGAAAAGTGAATAAATAAAGTAAGAAAAGAAGATAGAATTTCATTTTTAAGGAGTATGCTTTGAGAAGTAATAAGTATTTAGAAAAGTGAAGAAGTAAAGTAAGAAAAGAAGATAGAATTTCAGTTTTAAGAGTATGTTTTGAGAAGTAATAAGTATTTAGAAAAGTGAAGAAGTAAAGTAAGAAAAGAAGATAGAATTTCAGTTTTAAAAAGTATGCTTTGAGAAGTAATAAGTATTTAGAAAAGTGAAGAAGTAAAGTAAGAAAAGAATATCTAATGATAAGTTTTCGTAGCAATCACTAAAATATAAGTTAGAATATCCAAAATGTTAGTAATAATGTCACAATTACGAATCTGTATTCAGTTTGTCAAGATATGCTTGTAGATGAAAGTTAGCCTATTAAAAGTGAATAAGTAAAGTAAGAAAAGAAGATAGAATTTGAGTTTTAAGGAGTATGCTTTGAGAAGTAATAAGTATTTAGAAAAGTGAATAAATAAAGTAAGAAAAGAAGATAGAATTTCATTTTTAAGGAGTATGCTTTGAGAAGTAATAAGTATTTAGAAAAGTGAAGAAGTAAAGTAAGAAAAGAAGATAGAATTTCAGTTTTAAGAGTATGTTTTGAGAAGTAATAAGTATTTAGAAAAGTGAAGAAGTAAAGTAAGAAAAGAAGATAGAATTTCAGTTTTAAAAAGTATGCTTTGAGAAGTAATAAGTATTTAGAAAAGTGAAGAAGTAAAGTAAGAAAAGAATATCTAATGATAAGTTTTCGTAGCAATCACTAAAATATAAGTTAGAATATCCAAAATGTTAGTAATAATGTCACAATTACGAATCTGTATTCAGTTTGTCAAGATATGCTTGTAGATGAAAGTTAGCCTATTAAAAGTGAATAAGTAAAGTAAGAAAAGAAGATAGAATTTGAGTTTTAAGGAGTATGCTTTGAGAAGTAATAAGTATTTAGAAAAGTGAATAAATAAAGTAAGAAAAGAAGATAGAATTTCATTTTTAAGGAGTATGCTTTGAGAAGTAATAAGTATTTAGAAAAGTGAAGAAGTAAAGTAAGAAAAGAAGATAGAATTTCAGTTTTAAGAGTATGTTTTGAGAAGTAATAAGTATTTAGAAAAGTGAAGAAGTAAAGTAAGAAAAGAAGATAGAATTTCAGTTTTAAAAAGTATGCTTTGAGAAGTAATAAGTATTTAGAAAAGTGAAGAAGTAAAGTAAGAAAAGAATATCTAATGATAAGTTTTCGTAGCAATCACTAAAATATAAGTTAGAATATCCAAAATGTTAGTAATAATGTCACAATTACGAATCTGTATTCAGTTTGTCAAGATATGCTTGTAGATGAAAGTTAGCCTATTAAAAGTGAATAAGTAAAGTAAGAAAAGAAGATAGAATTTGAGTTTTAAGGAGTATGCTTTGAGAAGTAATAAGTATTTAGAAAAGTGAATAAATAAAGTAAGAAAAGAAGATAGAATTTCATTTTTAAGGAGTATGCTTTGAGAAGTAATAAGTATTTAGAAAAGTGAAGAAGTAAAGTAAGAAAAGAAGATAGAATTTCAGTTTTAAGAGTATGTTTTGAGAAGTAATAAGTATTTAGAAAAGTGAAGAAGTAAAGTAAGAAAAGAAGATAGAATTTCAGTTTAAAAAGTATGCTTTGAGAAGTAATAAGTATTTAGAAAAGTGAAGAAGTAAAGTAAGAAAAGAATATCTAATGATAAGTTTTCGTAGCAATCACTAAAATATAAGTTAGAATATCCAAAATGTTAGTAATAATGTCACAATTACGAATCTGTATTCAGTTTGTCAAGATATGCTTGTAGATGAAAGTTAGCCTATTAAAAGTGAATAAGTAAAGTAAGAAAAGAAGATAGAATTTGAGTTTTAAGGAGTATGCTTTGAGAAGTAATAAGTATTTAGAAAAGTGAATAAATAAAGTAAGAAAAGAAGATAGAATTTCATTTTTAAGGAGTATGCTTTGAGAAGTAATAAGTATTTAGAAAAGTGAAGAAGTAAAGTAAGAAAAGAAGATAGAATTTCAGTTTTAAGAGTATGTTTTGAGAAGTAATAAGTATTTAGAAAAGTGAAGAAGTAAAGTAAGAAAAGAAGATAGAATTTCAGTTTTAAAAAGTATGCTTTGAGAAGTAATAAGTATTTAGAAAAGTGAAGAAGTAAAGTAAGAAAAGAATATCTAATGATAAGTTTTCGTAGCAATCACTAAAATATAAGTTAGAATATCCAAAATGTTAGTAATAATGTCACAATTACGAATCTGTATTCAGTTTGTCAAGATATGCTTGTAGATGAAAGTTAGCCTATTAAAAGTGAATAAGTAAAGTAAGAAAAGAAGATAGAATTTGAGTTTTAAGGAGTATGCTTTGAGAAGTAATAAGTATTTAGAAAAGTGAATAAATAAAGTAAGAAAAGAAGATAGAATTTCATTTTTAAGGAGTATGCTTTGAGAAGTAATAAGTATTTAGAAAAGTGAAGAAGTAAAGTAAGAAAAGAAGATAGAATTTCAGTTTTAAGAGTATGTTTTGAGAAGTAATAAGTATTTAGAAAAGTGAAGAAGTAAAGTAAGAAAAGAAGATAGAATTTCAGTTTTAAAAAGTATGCTTTGAGAAGTAATAAGTATTTAGAAAAGTGAAGAAGTAAAGTAAGAAAAGAATATCTAATGATAAGTTTTCGTAGCAATCACTAAAATATAAGTTAGAATATCCAAAATGTTAGTAATAATGTCACAATTACGAATCTGTATTCAGTTTGTCAAGATATGCTTGTAGATGAAAGTTAGCCTATTAAAAGTGAATAAGTAAAGTAAGAAAAGAAGATAGAATTTGAGTTTTAAGGAGTATGCTTTGAGAAGTAATAAGTATTTAGAAAAGTGAATAAATAAAGTAAGAAAAGAAGATAGAATTTCATTTTTAAGGAGTATGCTTTGAGAAGTAATAAGTATTTAGAAAAGTGAAGAAGTAAAGTAAGAAAAGAAGATAGAATTTCAGTTTTAAGAGTATGTTTTGAGAAGTAATAAGTATTTAGAAAAGTGAAGAAGTAAAGTAAGAAAAGAAGATAGAATTTCAGTTTTAAAAAGTATGCTTTGAGAAGTAATAAGTATTTAGAAAAGTGAAGAAGTAAAGTAAGAAAAGAATATCTAATGATAAGTTTTCGTAGCAATCACTAAAATATAAGTTAGAATATCCAAAATGTTAGTAATAATGTCACAATTACGAATCTGTATTCAGTTTGTCAAGATATGCTTGTAGATGAAAGTTAGCCTATTAAAAGTGAATAAGTAAAGTAAGAAAAGAAGATAGAATTTGAGTTTTAAGGAGTATGCTTTGAGAAGTAATAAGTATTTAGAAAAGTGAATAAATAAAGTAAGAAAAGAAGATAGAATTTCATTTTTAAGGAGTATGCTTTGAGAAGTAATAAGTATTTAGAAAAGTGAAGAAGTAAAGTAAGAAAAGAAGATAGAATTTCAGTTTTAAGAGTATGTTTTGAGAAGTAATAAGTATTTAGAAAAGTGAAGAAGTAAAGTAAGAAAAGAAGATAGAATTTCAGTTTTAAAAAGTATGCTTTGAGAAGTAATAAGTATTTAGAAAAGTGAAGAAGTAAAGTAAGAAAAGAATATCTAATGATAAGTTTTCGTAGCAATCACTAAAATATAAGTTAGAATATCCAAAATGTTAGTAATAATGTCACAATTACGAATCTGTATTCAGTTTGTCAAGATATGCTTGTAGATGAAAGTTAGCCTATTAAAAGTGAATAAGTAAAGTAAGAAAAGAAGATAGAATTTGAGTTTTAAGGAGTATGCTTTGAGAAGTAATAAGTATTTAGAAAAGTGAATAAATAAAGTAAGAAAAGAAGATAGAATTTCATTTTTAAGGAGTATGCTTTGAGAAGTAATAAGTATTTAGAAAAGTGAAGAAGTAAAGTAAGAAAAGAAGATAGAATTTCAGTTTTAAGAGTATGTTTTGAGAAGTAATAAGTATTTAGAAAAGTGAAGAAGTAAAGTAAGAAAAGAAGATAGAATTTCAGTTTTAAAAAGTATGCTTTGAGAAGTAATAAGTATTTAGAAAAGTGAAGAAGTAAAGTAAGAAAAGAATATCTAATGATAAGTTTTCGTAGCAATCACTAAAATATAAGTTAGAATATCCAAAATGTTAGTAATAATGTCACAATTACGAATCTGTATTCAGTTTGTCAAGATATGCTTGTAGATGAAAGTTAGCCTATTAAAAGTGAATAAGTAAAGTAAGAAAAGAAGATAGAATTTGAGTTTTAAGGAGTATGCTTTGAGAAGTAATAAGTATTTAGAAAAGTGAATAAATAAAGTAAGAAAAGAAGATAGAATTTCATTTTTAAGGAGTATGCTTTGAGAAGTAATAAGTATTTAGAAAAGTGAAGAAGTAAAGTAAGAAAAGAAGATAGAATTTCAGTTTTAAGAGTATGTTTTGAGAAGTAATAAGTATTTAGAAAAGTGAAGAAGTAAAGTAAGAAAAGAAGATAGAATTTCAGTTTTAAAAAGTATGCTTTGAGAAGTAATAAGTATTTAGAAAAGTGAAGAAGTAAAGTAAGAAAAGAATATCTAATGATAAGTTTTCGTAGCAATCACTAAAATATAAGTTAGAATATCCAAAATGTTAGTAATAATGTCACAATTACGAATCTGTATTCAGTTTGTCAAGATATGCTTGTAGATGAAAGTTAGCCTATTAAAAGTGAATAAGTAAAGTAAGAAAAGAAGATAGAATTTGAGTTTTAAGGAGTATGCTTTGAGAAGTAATAAGTATTTAGAAAAGTGAATAAATAAAGTAAGAAAAGAAGATAGAATTTCATTTTTAAGGAGTATGCTTTGAGAAGTAATAAGTATTTAGAAAAGTGAAGAAGTAAAGTAAGAAAAGAAGATAGAATTTCAGTTTTAAGAGTATGTTTTGAGAAGTAATAAGTATTTAGAAAAGTGAAGAAGTAAAGTAAGAAAAGAAGATAGAATTTCAGTTTTAAAAAGTATGCTTTGAGAAGTAATAAGTATTTAGAAAAGTGAAGAAGTAAAGTAAGAAAAGAATATCTAATGATAAGTTTTCGTAGCAATCACTAAAATATAAGTTAGAATATCCAAAATGTTAGTAATAATGTCACAATTACGAATCTGTATTCAGTTTGTCAAGATATGCTTGTAGATGAAAGTTAGCCTATTAAAAGTGAATAAGTAAAGTAAGAAAAGAAGATAGAATTTGAGTTTTAAGGAGTATGCTTTGAGAAGTAATAAGTATTTAGAAAAGTGAATAAATAAAGTAAGAAAAGAAGATAGAATTTCATTTTTAAGGAGTATGCTTTGAGAAGTAATAAGTATTTAGAAAAGTGAAGAAGTAAAGTAAGAAAAGAAGATAGAATTTCAGTTTTAAGAGTATGTTTTGAGAAGTAATAAGTATTTAGAAAAGTGAAGAAGTAAAGTAAGAAAAGAAGATAGAATTTCAGTTTTAAAAAGTATGCTTTGAGAAGTAATAAGTATTTAGAAAAGTGAAGAAGTAAAGTAAGAAAAGAATATCTAATGATAAGTTTTCGTAGCAATCACTAAAATATAAGTTAGAATATCCAAAATGTTAGTAATAATGTCACAATTACGAATCTGTATTCAGTTTGTCAAGATATGCTTGTAGATGAAAGTTAGCCTATTAAAAGTGAATAAGTAAAGTAAGAAAAGAAGATAGAATTTGAGTTTTAAGGAGTATGCTTTGAGAAGTAATAAGTATTTAGAAAAGTGAATAAATAAAGTAAGAAAAGAAGATAGAATTTCATTTTTAAGGAGTATGCTTTGAGAAGTAATAAGTATTTAGAAAAGTGAAGAAGTAAAGTAAGAAAAGAAGATAGAATTTCAGTTTTAAGAGTATGTTTTGAGAAGTAATAAGTATTTAGAAAAGTGAAGAAGTAAAGTAAGAAAAGAAGATAGAATTTCAGTTTTAAAAAGTATGCTTTGAGAAGTAATAAGTATTTAGAAAAGTGAAGAAGTAAAGTAAGAAAAGAATATCTAATGATAAGTTTTCGTAGCAATCACTAAAATATAAGTTAGAATATCCAAAATGTTAGTAATAATGTCACAATTACGAATCTGTATTCAGTTTGTCAAGATATGCTTGTAGATGAAAGTTAGCCTATTAAAAGTGAATAAGTAAAGTAAGAAAAGAAGATAGAATTTGAGTTTTAAGGAGTATGCTTTGAGAAGTAATAAGTATTTAGAAAAGTGAATAAATAAAGTAAGAAAAGAAGATAGAATTTCATTTTTAAGGAGTATGCTTTGAGAAGTAATAAGTATTTAGAAAAGTGAAGAAGTAAAGTAAGAAAAGAAGATAGAATTTCAGTTTTAAGAGTATGTTTTGAGAAGTAATAAGTATTTAGAAAAGTGAAGAAGTAAAGTAAGAAAAGAAGATAGAATTTCAGTTTTAAAAAGTATGCTTTGAGAAGTAATAAGTATTTAGAAAAGTGAAGAAGTAAAGTAAGAAAAGAATATCTAATGATAAGTTTTCGTAGCAATCACTAAAATATAAGTTAGAATATCCAAAATGTTAGTAATAATGTCACAATTACGAATCTGTATTCAGTTTGTCAAGATATGCTTGTAGATGAAAGTTAGCCTATTAAAAGTGAATAAGTAAAGTAAGAAAAGAAGATAGAATTTGAGTTTTAAGGAGTATGCTTTGAGAAGTAATAAGTATTTAGAAAAGTGAATAAATAAAGTAAGAAAAGAAGATAGAATTTCATTTTTAAGGAGTATGCTTTGAGAAGTAATAAGTATTTAGAAAAGTGAAGAAGTAAAGTAAGAAAAGAAGATAGAATTTCAGTTTTAAGAGTATGTTTTGAGAAGTAATAAGTATTTAGAAAAGTGAAGAAGTAAAGTAAGAAAAGAAGATAGAATTTCAGTTTTAAAAAGTATGCTTTGAGAAGTAATAAGTATTTAGAAAAGTGAAGAAGTAAAGTAAGAAAAGAATATCTAATGATAAGTTTTCGTAGCAATCACTAAAATATAAGTTAGAATATCCAAAATGTTAGTAATAATGTCACAATTACGAATCTGTATTCAGTTTGTCAAGATATGCTTGTAGATGAAAGTTAGCCTATTAAAAGTGAATAAGTAAAGTAAGAAAAGAAGATAGAATTTCAGTTTTAAGGAGTATGCTTTGAGAAGTAATAAGTATTTAGAAAAGTGAATAAATAAAGTAAGAAAAGAAGATAGAATTTCATTTTTAAGGAGTATGCTTTGAGAAGTAATAAGTATTTAGAAAAGTGAAGAAGTAAAGTAAGAAAAGAAGATAGAATTTCAGTTTTAAGAGTATGTTTTGAGAAGTAATAAGTATTTAGAAAAGTGAAGAAGTAAAGTAAGAAAAGAATATCTAATGATAAGTTTTCGTAGCAATCACTAAAATATAAGTTAGAATATCCAAAATGTTAGTAATAATGTCACAATTACGAATCTGTATTCAGTTTGTCAAGATATGCTTGTAGATGAAAGTTAGCCTATTAAAAGTGAATAAGTAAAGTAAGAAAAGAAGATAGAATTTGAGTTTTAAGGAGTATGCTTTGAGAAGTAATAAGTATTTAGAAAAGTGAATAAATAAAGTAAGAAAAGAAGATAGAATTTCATTTTTAAGGAGTATGCTTTGAGAAGTAATAAGTATTTAGAAAAGTGAAGAAGTAAAGTAAGAAAAGAAGATAGAATTTCAGTTTTAAGAGTATGTTTTGAGAAGTAATAAGTATTTAGAAAAGTGAAGAAGTAAAGTAAGAAAAGAAGATAGAATTTCAGTTTTAAAAAGTATGCTTTGAGAAGTAATAAGTATTTAGAAAAGTGAAGAAGTAAAGTAAGAAAAGAATATCTAATGATAAGTTTTCGTAGCAATCACTAAAATATAAGTTAGAATATCCAAAATGTTAGTAATAATGTCACAATTACGAATCTGTATTCAGTTTGTCAAGATATGCTTGTAGATGAAAGTTAGCCTATTAAAAGTGAATAAGTAAAGTAAGAAAAGAAGATAGAATTTGAGTTTTAAGGAGTATGCTTTGAGAAGTAATAAGTATTTAGAAAAGTGAATAAATAAAGTAAGAAAAGAAGATAGAATTTCATTTTTAAGGAGTATGCTTTGAGAAGTAATAAGTATTTAGAAAAGTGAAGAAGTAAAGTAAGAAAAGAAGATAGAATTTCAGTTTTAAGAGTATGTTTTGAGAAGTAATAAGTATTTAGAAAAGTGAAGAAGTAAAGTAAGAAAAGAAGATAGAATTTCAGTTTTAAAAAGTATGCTTTGAGAAGTAATAAGTATTTAGAAAAGTGAAGAAGTAAAGTAAGAAAAGAATATCTAATGATAAGTTTTCGTAGCAATCACTAAAATATAAGTTAGAATATCCAAAATGTTAGTAATAATGTCACAATTACGAATCTGTATTCAGTTTGTCAAGATATGCTTGTAGATGAAAGTTAGCCTATTAAAAGTGAATAAGTAAAGTAAGAAAAGAAGATAGAATTTGAGTTTTAAGGAGTATGCTTTGAGAAGTAATAAGTATTTAGAAAAGTGAATAAATAAAGTAAGAAAAGAAGATAGAATTTCATTTTTAAGGAGTATGCTTTGAGAAGTAATAAGTATTTAGAAAAGTGAAGAAGTAAAGTAAGAAAAGAAGATAGAATTTCAGTTTTAAGAGTATGTTTTGAGAAGTAATAAGTATTTAGAAAAGTGAAGAAGTAAAGTAAGAAAAGAAGATAGAATTTCAGTTTTAAAAAGTATGCTTTGAGAAGTAATAAGTATTTAGAAAAGTGAAGAAGTAAAGTAAGAAAAGAATATCTAATGATAAGTTTTCGTAGCAATCACTAAAATATAAGTTAGAATATCCAAAATGTTAGTAATAATGTCACAATTACGAATCTGTATTCAGTTTGTCAAGATATGCTTGTAGATGAAAGTTAGCCTATTAAAAGTGAATAAGTAAAGTAAGAAAAGAAGATAGAATTTGAGTTTTAAGGAGTATGCTTTGAGAAGTAATAAGTATTTAGAAAAGTGAATAAATAAAGTAAGAAAAGAAGATAGAATTTCATTTTTAAGGAGTATGCTTTGAGAAGTAATAAGTATTTAGAAAAGTGAAGAAGTAAAGTAAGAAAAGAAGATAGAATTTCAGTTTTAAGAGTATGTTTTGAGAAGTAATAAGTATTTAGAAAAGTGAAGAAGTAAAGTAAGAAAAGAAGATAGAATTTCAGTTTTAAAAAGTATGCTTTGAGAAGTAATAAGTATTTAGAAAAGTGAAGAAGTAAAGTAAGAAAAGAATATCTAATGATAAGTTTTCGTAGCAATCACTAAAATATAAGTTAGAATATCCAAAATGTTAGTAATAATGTCACAATTACGAATCTGTATTCAGTTTGTCAAGATATGCTTGTAGATGAAAGTTAGCCTATTAAAAGTGAATAAGTAAAGTAAGAAAAGAAGATAGAATTTGAGTTTTAAGGAGTATGCTTTGAGAAGTAATAAGTATTTAGAAAAGTGAATAAATAAAGTAAGAAAAGAAGATAGAATTTCATTTTTAAGGAGTATGCTTTGAGAAGTAATAAGTATTTAGAAAAGTGAAGAAGTAAAGTAAGAAAAGAAGATAGAATTTCAGTTTTAAGAGTATGTTTTGAGAAGTAATAAGTATTTAGAAAAGTGAAGAAGTAAAGTAAGAAAAGAAGATAGAATTTCAGTTTTAAAAAGTATGCTTTGAGAAGTAATAAGTATTTAGAAAAGTGAAGAAGTAAAGTAAGAAAAGAATATCTAATGATAAGTTTTCGTAGCAATCACTAAAATATAAGTTAGAATATCCAAAATGTTAGTAATAATGTCACAATTACGAATCTGTATTCAGTTTGTCAAGATATGCTTGTAGATGAAAGTTAGCCTATTAAAAGTGAATAAGTAAAGTAAGAAAAGAAGATAGAATTTGAGTTTTAAGGAGTATGCTTTGAGAAGTAATAAGTATTTAGAAAAGTGAATAAATAAAGTAAGAAAAGAAGATAGAATTTCATTTTTAAGGAGTATGCTTTGAGAAGTAATAAGTATTTAGAAAAGTGAAGAAGTAAAGTAAGAAAAGAAGATAGAATTTCAGTTTTAAGAGTATGTTTTGAGAAGTAATAAGTATTTAGAAAAGTGAAGAAGTAAAGTAAGAAAAGAAGATAGAATTTCAGTTTTAAAAAGTATGCTTTGAGAAGTAATAAGTATTTAGAAAAGTGAAGAAGTAAAGTAAGAAAAGAATATCTAATGATAAGTTTTCGTAGCAATCACTAAAATATAAGTTAGAATATCCAAAATGTTAGTAATAATGTCACAATTACGAATCTGTATTCAGTTTGTCAAGATATGCTTGTAGATGAAAGTTAGCCTATTAAAAGTGAATAAGTAAAGTAAGAAAAGAAGATAGAATTTGAGTTTTAAGGAGTATGCTTTGAGAAGTAATAAGTATTTAGAAAAGTGAATAAATAAAGTAAGAAAAGAAGATAGAATTTCATTTTTAAGGAGTATGCTTTGAGAAGTAATAAGTATTTAGAAAAGTGAAGAAGTAAAGTAAGAAAAGAAGATAGAATTTCAGTTTTAAGAGTATGTTTTGAGAAGTAATAAGTATTTAGAAAAGTGAAGAAGTAAAGTAAGAAAAGAAGATAGAATTTCAGTTTTAAAAAGTATGCTTTGAGAAGTAATAAGTATTTAGAAAAGTGAAGAAGTAAAGTAAGAAAAGAATATCTAATGATAAGTTTTCGTAGCAATCACTAAAATATAAGTTAGAATATCCAAAATGTTAGTAATAATGTCACAATTACGAATCTGTATTCAGTTTGTCAAGATATGCTTGTAGATGAAAGTTAGCCTATTAAAAGTGAATAAGTAAAGTAAGAAAAGAAGATAGAATTTGAGTTTTAAGGAGTATGCTTTGAGAAGTAATAAGTATTTAGAAAAGTGAATAAATAAAGTAAGAAAAGAAGATAGAATTTCATTTTTAAGGAGTATGCTTTGAGAAGTAATAAGTATTTAGAAAAGTGAAGAAGTAAAGTAAGAAAAGAAGATAGAATTTCAGTTTTAAGAGTATGTTTTGAGAAGTAATAAGTATTTAGAAAAGTGAAGAAGTAAAGTAAGAAAAGAAGATAGAATTTCAGTTTTAAAAAGTATGCTTTGAGAAGTAATAAGTATTTAGAAAAGTGAAGAAGTAAAGTAAGAAAAGAATATCTAATGATAAGTTTTCGTAGCAATCACTAAAATATAAGTTAGAATATCCAAAATGTTAGTAATAATGTCACAATTACGAATCTGTATTCAGTTTGTCAAGATATGCTTGTAGATGAAAGTTAGCCTATTAAAAGTGAATAAGTAAAGTAAGAAAAGAAGATAGAATTTGAGTTTTAAGGAGTATGCTTTGAGAAGTAATAAGTATTTAGAAAAGTGAATAAATAAAGTAAGAAAAGAAGATAGAATTTCATTTTTAAGGAGTATGCTTTGAGAAGTAATAAGTATTTAGAAAAGTGAAGAAGTAAAGTAAGAAAAGAAGATAGAATTTCAGTTTTAAGAGTATGTTTTGAGAAGTAATAAGTATTTAGAAAAGTGAAGAAGTAAAGTAAGAAAAGAAGATAGAATTTCAGTTTTAAAAAGTATGCTTTGAGAAGTAATAAGTATTTAGAAAAGTGAAGAAGTAAAGTAAGAAAAGAATATCTAATGATAAGTTTTCGTAGCAATCACTAAAATATAAGTTAGAATATCCAAAATGTTAGTAATAATGTCACAATTACGAATCTGTATTCAGTTTGTCAAGATATGCTTGTAGATGAAAGTTAGCCTATTAAAGTGAATAAGTAAAGTAAGAAAAGAAGATAGAATTTGAGTTTTAAGGAGTATGCTTTGAGAAGTAATAAGTATTTAGAAAAGTGAATAAATAAAGTAAGAAAAGAAGATAGAATTTCATTTTTAAGGAGTATGCTTTGAGAAGTAATAAGTATTTAGAAAAGTGAAGAAGTAAAGTAAGAAAAGAAGATAGAATTTCAGTTTTAAGAGTATGTTTTGAGAAGTAATAAGTATTTAGAAAAGTGAAGAAGTAAAGTAAGAAAAGAAGATAGAATTTCAGTTTTAAAAAGTATGCTTTGAGAAGTAATAAGTATTTAGAAAAGTGAAGAAGTAAAGTAAGAAAAGAATATCTAATGATAAGTTTTCGTAGCAATCACTAAAATATAAGTTAGAATATCCAAAATGTTAGTAATAATGTCACAATTACGAATCTGTATTCAGTTTGTCAAGATATGCTTGTAGATGAAAGTTAGCCTATTAAAAGTGAATAAGTAAAGTAAGAAAAGAAGATAGAATTTGAGTTTTAAGGAGTATGCTTTGAGAAGTAATAAGTATTTAGAAAAGTGAATAAATAAAGTAAGAAAAGAAGATAGAATTTCATTTTTAAGGAGTATGCTTTGAGAAGTAATAAGTATTTAGAAAAGTGAAGAAGTAAAGTAAGAAAAGAAGATAGAATTTCAGTTTTAAGAGTATGTTTTGAGAAGTAATAAGTATTTAGAAAAGTGAAGAAGTAAAGTAAGAAAAGAAGATAGAATTTCAGTTTTAAAAAGTATGCTTTGAGAAGTAATAAGTATTTAGAAAAGTGAAGAAGTAAAGTAAGAAAAGAATATCTAATGATAAGTTTTCGTAGCAATCACTAAAATATAAGTTAGAATATCCAAAATGTTAGTAATAATGTCACAATTACGAATCTGTATTCAGTTTGTCAAGATATGCTTGTAGATGAAAGTTAGCCTATTAAAAGTGAATAAGTAAAGTAAGAAAAGAAGATAGAATTTGAGTTTTAAGGAGTATGCTTTGAGAAGTAATAAGTATTTAGAAAAGTGAATAAATAAAGTAAGAAAAGAAGATAGAATTTCATTTTTAAGGAGTATGCTTTGAGAAGTAATAAGTATTTAGAAAAGTGAAGAAGTAAAGTAAGAAAAGAAGATAGAATTTCAGTTTTAAGAGTATGTTTTGAGAAGTAATAAGTATTTAGAAAAGTGAAGAAGTAAAGTAAGAAAAGAAGATAGAATTTCAGTTTTAAAAAGTATGCTTTGAGAAGTAATAAGTATTTAGAAAAGTGAAGAAGTAAAGTAAGAAAAGAATATCTAATGATAAGTTTTCGTAGCAATCACTAAAATATAAGTTAGAATATCCAAAATGTTAGTAATAATGTCACAATTACGAATCTGTATTCAGTTTGTCAAGATATGCTTGTAGATGAAAGTTAGCCTATTAAAAGTGAATAAGTAAAGTAAGAAAAGAAGATAGAATTTGAGTTTTAAGGAGTATGCTTTGAGAAGTAATAAGTATTTAGAAAAGTGAATAAATAAAGTAAGAAAAGAAGATAGAATTTCATTTTTAAGGAGTATGCTTTGAGAAGTAATAAGTATTTAGAAAAGTGAAGAAGTAAAGTAAGAAAAGAAGATAGAATTTCAGTTTTAAGAGTATGTTTTGAGAAGTAATAAGTATTTAGAAAAGTGAAGAAGTAAAGTAAGAAAAGAAGATAGAATTTCAGTTTTAAAAAGTATGCTTTGAGAAGTAATAAGTATTTAGAAAAGTGAAGAAGTAAAGTAAGAAAAGAATATCTAATGATAAGTTTTCGTAGCAATCACTAAAATATAAGTTAGAATATCCAAAATGTTAGTAATAATGTCACAATTACGAATCTGTATTCAGTTTGTCAAGATATGCTTGTAGATGAAAGTTAGCCTATTAAAAGTGAATAAGTAAAGTAAGAAAAGAAGATAGAATTTGAGTTTTAAGGAGTATGCTTTGAGAAGTAATAAGTATTTAGAAAAGTGAATAAATAAAGTAAGAAAAGAAGATAGAATTTCATTTTTAAGGAGTATGCTTTGAGAAGTAATAAGTATTTAGAAAAGTGAAGAAGTAAAGTAAGAAAAGAAGATAGAATTTCAGTTTTAAGAGTATGTTTTGAGAAGTAATAAGTATTTAGAAAAGTGAAGAAGTAAAGTAAGAAAAGAAGATAGAATTTCAGTTTTAAAAAGTATGCTTTGAGAAGTAATAAGTATTTAGAAAAGTGAAGAAGTAAAGTAAGAAAAGAATATCTAATGATAAGTTTTCGTAGCAATCACTAAAATATAAGTTAGAATATCCAAAATGTTAGTAATAATGTCACAATTACGAATCTGTATTCAGTTTGTCAAGATATGCTTGTAGATGAAAGTTAGCCTATTAAAAGTGAATAAGTAAAGTAAGAAAAGAAGATAGAATTTGAGTTTTAAGGAGTATGCTTTGAGAAGTAATAAGTATTTAGAAAAGTGAATAAATAAAGTAAGAAAAGAAGATAGAATTTCATTTTTAAGGAGTATGCTTTGAGAAGTAATAAGTATTTAGAAAAGTGAAGAAGTAAAGTAAGAAAAGAAGATAGAATTTCAGTTTTAAGAGTATGTTTTGAGAAGTAATAAGTATTTAGAAAAGTGAAGAAGTAAAGTAAGAAAAGAAGATAGAATTTCAGTTTTAAAAAGTATGCTTTGAGAAGTAATAAGTATTTAGAAAGTGAAGAAGTAAAGTAAGAAAAGAATATCTAATGATAAGTTTTCGTAGCAATCACTAAATATAAGTTAGAATATCCAAAATGTTAGTAATAATGTCACAATTACGAATCTGTATTCAGTTTGTCAAGATATGCTTGTAGATGAAAGTTAGCCTATTAAAAGTGAATAAGTAAGTAAGAAAAGAAGATAGAATTTGAGTTTTAAGGAGTATGCTTTGAGAAGTAATAAGTATTTAGAAAAGTGAATAAATAAAGTAAGAAAAGAAGATAGAATTTCATTTTTAAGGAGTATGCTTTGAGAAGTAATAAGTATTTAGAAAAGTGAAGAAGTAAAGTAAGAAAAGAAGATAGAATTTCAGTTTTAAGAGTATGTTTTGAGAAGTAATAAGTATTTAGAAAGTGAAGAAGTAAAGTAAGAAAAGAAGATAGAATTTCAGTTTTAAAAAGTATGCTTTGAGAAGTAATAAGTATTTAGAAAAGTGAAGAAGTAAAGTAAGAAAAGAATATCTAATGATAAGTTTTCGTAGCAATCACTAAAATATAAGTTAGAATATCCAAAATGTTAGTAATAATGTCACAATTACGAATCTGTATTCAGTTTGTCAAGATATGCTTGTAGATGAAAGTTAGCCTATTAAAAGTGAATAAGTAAAGTAAGAAAAGAAGATAGAATTTGAGTTTTAAGGAGTATGCTTTGAGAAGTAATAAGTATTTAGAAAAGTGAATAAATAAAGTAAGAAAAGAAGATAGAATTTCATTTTTAAGGAGTATGCTTTGAGAAGTAATAAGTATTTAGAAAAGTGAAGAAGTAAAGTAAGAAAAGAAGATAGAATTTCAGTTTTAAGAGTATGTTTTGAGAAGTAATAAGTATTTAGAAAAGTGAAGAAGTAAAGTAAGAAAAGAAGATAGAATTTCAGTTTTAAAAAGTATGCTTTGAGAAGTAATAAGTATTTAGAAAAGTGAAGAAGTAAAGTAAGAAAAGAATATCTAATGATAAGTTTTCGTAGCAATCACTAAAATATAAGTTAGAATATCCAAAATGTTAGTAATAATGTCACAATTACGAATCTGTATTCAGTTTGTCAAGATATGCTTGTAGATGAAAGTTAGCCTATTAAAAGTGAATAAGTAAAGTAAGAAAAGAAGATAGAATTTGAGTTTTAAGGAGTATGCTTTGAGAAGTAATAAGTATTTAGAAAAGTGAATAAATAAAGTAAGAAAAGAAGATAGAATTTCATTTTTAAGGAGTATGCTTTGAGAAGTAATAAGTATTTAGAAAAGTGAAGAAGTAAAGTAAGAAAAGAAGATAGAATTTCAGTTTTAAGAGTATGTTTTGAGAAGTAATAAGTATTTAGAAAAGTGAAGAAGTAAAGTAAGAAAAGAAGATAGAATTTCAGTTTTAAAAAGTATGCTTTGAGAAGTAATAAGTATTTAGAAAAGTGAAGAAGTAAAGTAAGAAAAGAATATCTAATGATAAGTTTTCGTAGCAATCACTAAAATATAAGTTAGAATATCCAAAATGTTAGTAATAATGTCACAATTACGAATCTGTATTCAGTTTGTCAAGATATGCTTGTAGATGAAAGTTAGCCTATTAAAAGTGAATAAGTAAAGTAAGAAAAGAAGATAGAATTTGAGTTTTAAGGAGTATGCTTTGAGAAGTAATAAGTATTTAGAAAAGTGAATAAATAAAGTAAGAAAAGAAGATAGAATTTCATTTTTAAGGAGTATGCTTTGAGAAGTAATAAGTATTTAGAAAAGTGAAGAAGTAAAGTAAGAAAAGAAGATAGAATTTCAGTTTTAAGAGTATGTTTTGAGAAGTAATAAGTATTTAGAAAAGTGAAGAAGTAAAGTAAGAAAAGAAGATAGAATTTCAGTTTTAAAAAGTATGCTTTGAGAAGTAATAAGTATTTAGAAAAGTGAAGAAGTAAAGTAAGAAAAGAATATCTAATGATAAGTTTTCGTAGCAATCACTAAAATATAAGTTAGAATATCCAAAATGTTAGTAATAATGTCACAATTACGAATCTGTATTCAGTTTGTCAAGATATGCTTGTAGATGAAAGTTAGCCTATTAAAAGTGAATAAGTAAAGTAAGAAAAGAAGATAGAATTTGAGTTTTAAGGAGTATGCTTTGAGAAGTAATAAGTATTTAGAAAAGTGAATAAATAAAGTAAGAAAAGAAGATAGAATTTCATTTTTAAGGAGTATGCTTTGAGAAGTAATAAGTATTTAGAAAAGTGAAGAAGTAAAGTAAGAAAAGAAGATAGAATTTCAGTTTTAAGAGTATGTTTTGAGAAGTAATAAGTATTTAGAAAAGTGAAGAAGTAAAGTAAGAAAAGAAGATAGAATTTCAGTTTTAAAAAGTATGCTTTGAGAAGTAATAAGTATTTAGAAAAGTGAAGAAGTAAAGTAAGAAAAGAATATCTAATGATAAGTTTTCGTAGCAATCACTAAAATATAAGTTAGAATATCCAAAATGTTAGTAATAATGTCACAATTACGAATCTGTATTCAGTTTGTCAAGATATGCTTGTAGATGAAAGTTAGCCTATTAAAAGTGAATAAGTAAAGTAAGAAAAGAAGATAGAATTTGAGTTTTAAGGAGTATGCTTTGAGAAGTAATAAGTATTTAGAAAAGTGAATAAATAAAGTAAGAAAAGAAGATAGAATTTCATTTTTAAGGAGTATGCTTTGAGAAGTAATAAGTATTTAGAAAAGTGAAGAAGTAAAGTAAGAAAAGAAGATAGAATTTCAGTTTTAAGAGTATGTTTTGAGAAGTAATAAGTATTTAGAAAAGTGAAGAAGTAAAGTAAGAAAAGAAGATAGAATTTCAGTTTTAAAAAGTATGCTTTGAGAAGTAATAAGTATTTAGAAAAGTGAAGAAGTAAAGTAAGAAAAGAATATCTAATGATAAGTTTTCGTAGCAATCACTAAAATATAAGTTAGAATATCCAAAATGTTAGTAATAATGTCACAATTACGAATCTGTATTCAGTTTGTCAAGATATGCTTGTAGATGAAAGTTAGCCTATTAAAAGTGAATAAGTAAAGTAAGAAAAGAAGATAGAATTTGAGTTTTAAGGAGTATGCTTTGAGAAGTAATAAGTATTTAGAAAAGTGAATAAATAAAGTAAGAAAAGAAGATAGAATTTCATTTTTAAGGAGTATGCTTTGAGAAGTAATAAGTATTTAGAAAAGTGAAGAAGTAAAGTAAGAAAAGAAGATAGAATTTCAGTTTTAAGAGTATGTTTTGAGAAGTAATAAGTATTTAGAAAAGTGAAGAAGTAAAGTAAGAAAAGAAGATAGAATTTCAGTTTTAAAAAGTATGCTTTGAGAAGTAATAAGTATTTAGAAAAGTGAAGAAGTAAAGTAAGAAAAGAATATCTAATGATAAGTTTTCGTAGCAATCACTAAAATATAAGTTAGAATATCCAAAATGTTAGTAATAATGTCACAATTACGAATCTGTATTCAGTTTGTCAAGATATGCTTGTAGATGAAAGTTAGCCTATTAAAAGTGAATAAGTAAAGTAAGAAAAGAAGATAGAATTTGAGTTTTAAGGAGTATGCTTTGAGAAGTAATAAGTATTTAGAAAAGTGAATAAATAAAGTAAGAAAAGAAGATAGAATTTCATTTTTAAGGAGTATGCTTTGAGAAGTAATAAGTATTTAGAAAAGTGAAGAAGTAAAGTAAGAAAAGAAGATAGAATTTCAGTTTTAAGAGTATGTTTTGAGAAGTAATAAGTATTTAGAAAAGTGAAGAAGTAAAGTAAGAAAAGAAGATAGAATTTCAGTTTTAAAAAGTATGCTTTGAGAAGTAATAAGTATTTAGAAAAGTGAAGAAGTAAAGTAAGAAAAGAATATCTAATGATAAGTTTTCGTAGCAATCACTAAAATATAAGTTAGAATATCCAAAATGTTAGTAATAATGTCACAATTACGAATCTGTATTCAGTTTGTCAAGATATGCTTGTAGATGAAAGTTAGCCTATTAAAAGTGAATAAGTAAAGTAAGAAAAGAAGATAGAATTTGAGTTTTAAGGAGTATGCTTTGAGAAGTAATAAGTATTTAGAAAAGTGAATAAATAAAGTAAGAAAAGAAGATAGAATTTCATTTTTAAGGAGTATGCTTTGAGAAGTAATAAGTATTTAGAAAAGTGAAGAAGTAAAGTAAGAAAAGAAGATAGAATTTCAGTTTTAAGAGTATGTTTTGAGAAGTAATAAGTATTTAGAAAAGTGAAGAAGTAAAGTAAGAAAAGAAGATAGAATTTCAGTTTAAAAGTATGCTTTGAGAAGTAATAAGTATTTAGAAAAGTGAAGAAGTAAAGTAAGAAAAGAATATCTAATGATAAGTTTTCGTAGCAATCACTAAAATATAAGTTAGAATATCCAAAATGTTAGTAATAATGTCACAATTACGAATCTGTATTCAGTTTGTCAAGATATGCTTGTAGATGAAAGTTAGCCTATTAAAAGTGAATAAGTAAAGTAAGAAAAGAAGATAGAATTTGAGTTTTAAGGAGTATGCTTTGAGAAGTAATAAGTATTTAGAAAAGTGAATAAATAAAGTAAGAAAAGAAGATAGAATTTCATTTTTAAGGAGTATGCTTTGAGAAGTAATAAGTATTTAGAAAAGTGAAGAAGTAAAGTAAGAAAAGAAGATAGAATTTCAGTTTTAAGAGTATGTTTTGAGAAGTAATAAGTATTTAGAAAAGTGAAGAAGTAAAGTAAGAAAAGAAGATAGAATTTCAGTTTTAAAAAGTATGCTTTGAGAAGTAATAAGTATTTAGAAAAGTGAAGAAGTAAAGTAAGAAAAGAATATCTAATGATAAGTTTTCGTAGCAATCACTAAAATATAAGTTAGAATATCCAAAATGTTAGTAAATAATGTCACAATTACGAATCTGTATTCAGTTTGTCAAGATATGCTTGTAGATGAAAGTTAGCCTATTAAAAGTGAATAAGTAAAGTAAGAAAAGAAGATAGAATTTGAGTTTTAAGGAGTATGCTTTGAGAAGTAATAAGTATTTAGAAAAGTGAATAAATAAAGTAAGAAAAGAAGATAGAATTTCATTTTTAAGGAGTATGCTTTGAGAAGTAATAAGTATTTAGAAAAGTGAAGAAGTAAAGTAAGAAAAGAAGATAGAATTTCAGTTTTAAGAGTATGTTTTGAGAAGTAATAAGTATTTAGAAAAGTGAAGAAGTAAAGTAAGAAAAGAAGATAGAATTTCAGTTTTAAAAAGTATGCTTTGAGAAGTAATAAGTATTTAGAAAAGTGAAGAAGTAAAGTAAGAAAAGAATATCTAATGATAAGTTTTCGTAGCAATCACTAAAATATAAGTTAGAATATCCAAAATGTTAGTAATAATGTCACAATTACGAATCTGTATTCAGTTTGTCAAGATATGCTTGTAGATGAAAGTTAGCCTATTAAAAGTGAATAAGTAAAGTAAGAAAAGAAGATAGAATTTGAGTTTTAAGGAGTATGCTTTGAGAAGTAATAAGTATTTAGAAAAGTGAATAAATAAAGTAAGAAAAGAAGATAGAATTTCATTTTTAAGGAGTATGCTTTGAGAAGTAATAAGTATTTAGAAAAGTGAAGAAGTAAAGTAAGAAAAGAAGATAGAATTTCAGTTTTAAGAGTATGTTTTGAGAAGTAATAAGTATTTAGAAAAGTGAAGAAGTAAAGTAAGAAAAGAAGATAGAATTTCAGTTTTAAAAAGTATGCTTTGAGAAGTAATAAGTATTTAGAAAAGTGAAGAAGTAAAGTAAGAAAAGAATATCTAATGATAAGTTTTCGTAGCAATCACTAAAATATAAGTTAGAATATCCAAAATGTTAGTAATAATGTCACAATTACGAATCTGTATTCAGTTTGTCAAGATATGCTTGTAGATGAAAGTTAGCCTATTAAAAGTGAATAAGTAAAGTAAGAAAAGAAGATAGAATTTGAGTTTTAAGGAGTATGCTTTGAGAAGTAATAAGTATTTAGAAAAGTGAATAAATAAAGTAAGAAAAGAAGATAGAATTTCATTTTTAAGGAGTATGCTTTGAGAAGTAATAAGTATTTAGAAAAGTGAAGAAGTAAAGTAAGAAAAGAAGATAGAATTTCAGTTTTAAGAGTATGTTTTGAGAAGTAATAAGTATTTAGAAAAGTGAAGAAGTAAAGTAAGAAAAGAAGATAGAATTTCAGTTTTAAAAAGTATGCTTTGAGAAGTAATAAGTATTTAGAAAAGTGAAGAAGTAAAGTAAGAAAAGAATATCTAATGATAAGTTTTCGTAGCAATCACTAAAATATAAGTTAGAATATCCAAAATGTTAGTAATAATGTCACAATTACGAATCTGTATTCAGTTTGTCAAGATATGCTTGTAGATGAAAGTTAGCCTATTAAAAGTGAATAAGTAAAGTAAGAAAAGAAGATAGAATTTGAGTTTTAAGGAGTATGCTTTGAGAAGTAATAAGTATTTAGAAAAGTGAATAAATAAAGTAAGAAAAGAAGATAGAATTTCATTTTTAAGGAGTATGCTTTGAGAAGTAATAAGTATTTAGAAAAGTGAAGAAGTAAAGTAAGAAAAGAAGATAGAATTTCAGTTTTAAGAGTATGTTTTGAGAAGTAATAAGTATTTAGAAAAGTGAAGAAGTAAAGTAAGAAAAGAAGATAGAATTTCAGTTTTAAAAAGTATGCTTTGAGAAGTAATAAGTATTTAGAAAAGTGAAGAAGTAAAGTAAGAAAAGAATATCTAATGATAAGTTTTCGTAGCAATCACTAAAATATAAGTTAGAATATCCAAAATGTTAGTAATAATGTCACAATTACGAATCTGTATTCAGTTTGTCAAGATATGCTTGTAGATGAAAGTTAGCCTATTAAAAGTGAATAAGTAAAGTAAGAAAAGAAGATAGAATTTGAGTTTTAAGGAGTATGCTTTGAGAAGTAATAAGTATTTAGAAAAGTGAATAAATAAAGTAAGAAAAGAAGATAGAATTTCATTTTTAAGGAGTATGCTTTGAGAAGTAATAAGTATTTAGAAAAGTGAAGAAGTAAAGTAAGAAAAGAAGATAGAATTTCAGTTTTAAGAGTATGTTTTGAGAAGTAATAAGTATTTAGAAAAGTGAAGAAGTAAAGTAAGAAAAGAAGATAGAATTTCAGTTTTAAAAAGTATGCTTTGAGAAGTAATAAGTATTTAGAAAAGTGAAGAAGTAAAGTAAGAAAAGAATATCTAATGATAAGTTTTCGTAGCAATCACTAAAATATAAGTTAGAATATCCAAAATGTTAGTAATAATGTCACAATTACGAATCTGTATTCAGTTTGTCAAGATATGCTTGTAGATGAAAGTTAGCCTATTAAAAGTGAATAAGTAAAGTAAGAAAAGAAGATAGAATTTGAGTTTTAAGGAGTATGCTTTGAGAAGTAATAAGTATTTAGAAAAGTGAATAAATAAAGTAAGAAAAGAAGATAGAATTTCATTTTTAAGGAGTATGCTTTGAGAAGTAATAAGTATTTAGAAAAGTGAAGAAGTAAAGTAAGAAAAGAAGATAGAATTTCAGTTTTAAGAGTATGTTTTGAGAAGTAATAAGTATTTAGAAAAGTGAAGAAGTAAAGTAAGAAAAGAAGATAGAATTTCAGTTTTAAAAAGTATGCTTTGAGAAGTAATAAGTATTTAGAAAAGTGAAGAAGTAAAGTAAGAAAAGAATATCTAATGATAAGTTTTCGTAGCAATCACTAAAATATAAGTTAGAATATCCAAAATGTTAGTAATAATGTCACAATTACGAATCTGTATTCAGTTTGTCAAGATATGCTTGTAGATGAAAGTTAGCCTATTAAAAGTGAATAAGTAAAGTAAGAAAAGAAGATAGAATTTGAGTTTTAAGGAGTATGCTTTGAGAAGTAATAAGTATTTAGAAAAGTGAATAAATAAAGTAAGAAAAGAAGATAGAATTTCATTTTTAAGGAGTATGCTTTGAGAAGTAATAAGTATTTAGAAAAGTGAAGAAGTAAAGTAAGAAAAGAAGATAGAATTTCAGTTTTAAGAGTATGTTTTGAGAAGTAATAAGTATTTAGAAAAGTGAAGAAGTAAAGTAAGAAAAGAAGATAGAATTTCAGTTTTAAAAAGTATGCTTTGAGAAGTAATAAGTATTTAGAAAAGTGAATAAATAAAGTAAGAAAAGAAGATAGAATTTCATTTTTAAGGAGTATGCTTTGAGAAGTAATAAGTATTTAGAAAAGTGAAGAAGTAAAGTAAGAAAAGAAGATAGAATTTCAGTTTTAAGAGTATGTTTTGAGAAGTAATAAGTATTTAGAAAAGTGAAGAAGTAAAGTAAGAAAAGAAGATAGAATTTCAGTTTTAAAAAGTATGCTTTGAGAAGTAATAAGTATTTAGAAAAGTGAAGAAGTAAAGTAAGAAAAGAATATCTAATGATAAGTTTTCGTAGCAATCACTAAAATATAAGTTAGAATATCCAAAATGTTAGTAATAATGTCACAATTACGAATCTGTATTCAGTTTGTCAAGATATGCTTGTAGATGAAAGTTAGCCTATTAAAAGTGAATAAGTAAAGTAAGAAAAGAAGATAGAATTTGAGTTTTAAGGAGTATGCTTTGAGAAGTAATAAGTATTTAGAAAAGTGAATAAATAAAGTAAGAAAAGAAGATAGAATTTCATTTTTAAGGAGTATGCTTTGAGAAGTAATAAGTATTTAGAAAAGTGAAGAAGTAAAGTAAGAAAAGAAGATAGAATTTCAGTTTTAAGAGTATGTTTTGAGAAGTAATAAGTATTTAGAAAAGTGAAGAAGTAAAGTAAGAAAAGAAGATAGAATTTCAGTTTTAAAAAGTATGCTTTGAGAAGTAATAAGTATTTAGAAAAGTGAAGAAGTAAAGTAAGAAAAGAATATCTAATGATAAGTTTTCGTAGCAATCACTAAAATATAAGTTAGAATATCCAAAATGTTAGTAATAATGTCACAATTACGAATCTGTATTCAGTTTGTCAAGATATGCTTGTAGATGAAAGTTAGCCTATTAAAAGTGAATAAGTAAAGTAAGAAAAGAAGATAGAATTTGAGTTTTAAGGAGTATGCTTTGAGAAGTAATAAGTATTTAGAAAAGTGAATAAATAAAGTAAGAAAAGAAGATAGAATTTCATTTTTAAGGAGTATGCTTTGAGAAGTAATAAGTATTTAGAAAAGTGAAGAAGTAAAGTAAGAAAAGAAGATAGAATTTCAGTTTTAAGAGTATGTTTTGAGAAGTAATAAGTATTTAGAAAAGTGAAGAAGTAAAGTAAGAAAAGAAGATAGAATTTCAGTTTTAAAAAGTATGCTTTGAGAAGTAATAAGTATTTAGAAAAGTGAAGAAGTAAAGTAAGAAAAGAATATCTAATGATAAGTTTTCGTAGCAATCACTAAAATATAAGTTAGAATATCCAAAATGTTAGTAATAATGTCACAATTACGAATCTGTATTCAGTTTGTCAAGATATGCTTGTAGATGAAAGTTAGCCTATTAAAAGTGAATAAGTAAAGTAAGAAAAGAAGATAGAATTTGAGTTTTAAGGAGTATGCTTTGAGAAGTAATAAGTATTTAGAAAAGTGAATAAATAAAGTAAGAAAAGAAGATAGAATTTCATTTTTAAGGAGTATGCTTTGAGAAGTAATAAGTATTTAGAAAAGTGAAGAAGTAAAGTAAGAAAAGAAGATAGAATTTCAGTTTTAAGAGTATGTTTTGAGAAGTAATAAGTATTTAGAAAAGTGAAGAAGTAAAGTAAGAAAAGAAGATAGAATTTCAGTTTTAAAAAGTATGCTTTGAGAAGTAATAAGTATTTAGAAAAGTGAAGAAGTAAAGTAAGAAAAGAATATCTAATGATAAGTTTTCGTAGCAATCACTAAAATATAAGTTAGAATATCCAAAATGTTAGTAATAATGTCACAATTACGAATCTGTATTCAGTTTGTCAAGATATGCTTGTAGATGAAAGTTAGCCTATTAAAAGTGAATAAGTAAAGTAAGAAAAGAAGATAGAATTTGAGTTTTAAGGAGTATGCTTTGAGAAGTAATAAGTATTTAGAAAAGTGAATAAATAAAGTAAGAAAAGAAGATAGAATTTCATTTTTAAGGAGTATGCTATCCAAAATGTTAGTAATAATGTCACAATTACGAATCTGTATTCAGTTTGTCAAGATATGCTTGTAGATGAAAGTTAGCCTATTAAAAGTGAATAAGTAAAGTAAGAAAAGAAGATAGAATTTGAGTTTTAAGGAGTATGCTTTGAGAAGTAATAAGTATTTAGAAAAGTGAATAAATAAAGTAAGAAAAGAAGATAGAATTTCATTTTTAAGGAGTATGCTTTGAGAAGTAATAAGTATTTAGAAAAGTGAAGAAGTAAAGTAAGAAAAGAAGATAGAATTTCAGTTTTAAGAGTATGTTTTGAGAAGTAATAAGTATTTAGAAAAGTGAAGAAGTAAAGTAAGAAAAGAAGATAGAATTTCAGTTTTAAAAAGTATGCTTTGAGAAGTAATAAGTATTTAGAAAAGTGAAGAAGTAAAGTAAGAAAAGAATATCTAATGATAAGTTTTCGTAGCAATCACTAAAATATAAGTTAGAATATCCAAAATGTTAGTAATAATGTCACAATTACGAATCTGTATTCAGTTTGTCAAGATATGCTTGTAGATGAAAGTTAGCCTATTAAAAGTGAATAAGTAAAGTAAGAAAAGAAGATAGAATTTGAGTTTTAAGGAGTATGCTTTGAGAAGTAATAAGTATTTAGAAAAGTGAATAAATAAAGTAAGAAAAGAAGATAGAATTTCATTTTTAAGGAGTATGCTTTGAGAAGTAATAAGTATTTAGAAAAGTGAAGAAGTAAAGTAAGAAAAGAAGATAGAATTTCAGTTTTAAGAGTATGTTTTGAGAAGTAATAAGTATTTAGAAAAGTGAAGAAGTAAAGTAAGAAAAGAAGATAGAATTTCAGTTTTAAAAAGTATGCTTTGAGAAGTAATAAGTATTTAGAAAAGTGAATAAATAAAGTAAGAAAAGAAGATAGAATTTCATTTTTAAGGAGTATGCTTTGAGAAGTAATAAGTATTTAGAAAAGTGAAGAAGTAAAGTAAGAAAAGAAGATAGAATTTCAGTTTTAAGAGTATGTTTTGAGAAGTAATAAGTATTTAGAAAAGTGAAGAAGTAAAGTAAGAAAAGAAGATAGAATTTCAGTTTTAAAAAGTATGCTTTGAGAAGTAATAAGTATTTAGAAAAGTGAAGAAGTAAAGTAAGAAAAGAATATCTAATGATAAGTTTTCGTAGCAATCACTAAAATATAAGTTAGAATATCCAAAATGTTAGTAATAATGTCACAATTACGAATCTGTATTCAGTTTGTCAAGATATGCTTGTAGATGAAAGTTAGCCTATTAAAAGTGAATAAGTAAAGTAAGAAAAGAAGATAGAATTTGAGTTTTAAGGAGTATGCTTTGAGAAGTAATAAGTATTTAGAAAAGTGAATAAATAAAGTAAGAAAAGAAGATAGAATTTCATTTTTAAGGAGTATGCTTTGA
Source organism: Loxodes magnus (assembly GCA_946699065.1). NCBI lineage: Eukaryota > Ciliophora > Karyorelictea > Loxodida > Loxodidae > Loxodes > Loxodes magnus. The sequence continues at coordinate 43,802 of CAMPDV010002408.1, forward strand.
GAAGTAATAAGTATTTAGAAAAGTGAAGAAGTAAAGTAAGAAAAGAAGATAGAATTTCAGTTTTAAGAGTATGTTTTGAGAAGTAATAAGTATTTAGAAAAGTGAAGAAGTAAAGTAAGAAAAGAAGATAGAATTTCAGTTTTAAAAAGTATGCTTTGAGAAGTAATAAGTAAAGTAAGAAAAGAAGATAGAATTTCATTTTTAAGGAGTATGCTTTGAGAAGTAATAAGTATTTAGAAAAGTGAAGAAGTAAAGTAAGAAAAGAAGATAGAATTTCAGTTTTAAGAGTATGTTTTGAGAAGTAATAAGTATTTAGAAAAGTGAAGAAGTAAAGTAAGAAAAGAAGATAGAATTTCAGTTTTAAAAAGTATGCTTTGAGAAGTAATAAGTATTTAGAAAAGTGAAGAAGTAAAGTAAGAAAAGAATATCTAATGATAAGTTTTCGTAGCAATCACTAAAATATAAGTTAGAATATCCAAAATGTTAGTAATAATGTCACAATTACGAATCTGTATTCAGTTTGTCAAGATATGCTTGTAGATGAAAGTTAGCCTATTAAAAGTGAATAAGTAAAGTAAGAAAAGAAGATAGAATTTGAGTTTTAAGGAGTATGCTTTGAGAAGTAATAAGTATTTAGAAAAGTGAATAAATAAAGTAAGAAAAGAAGATAGAATTTCATTTTTAAGGAGTATGCTTTGAGAAGTAATAAGTATTTAGAAAAGTGAAGAAGTAAAGTAAGAAAAGAAGATAGAATTTCAGTTTTAAGAGTATGTTTTGAGAAGTAATAAGTATTTAGAAAAGTGAAGAAGTAAAGTAAGAAAAGAAGATAGAATTTCAGTTTTAAAAAGTATGCTTTGAGAAGTAATAAGTATTTAGAAAAGTGAAGAAGTAAAGTAAGAAAAGAATATCTAATGATAAGTTTTCGTAGCAATCACTAAAATATAAGTTAGAATATCCAAAATGTTAGTAATAATGTCACAATTACGAATCTGTATTCAGTTTGTCAAGATATGCTTGTAGATGAAAGTTAGCCTATTAAAAGTGAATAAGTAAAGTAAGAAAAGAAGATAGAATTTGAGTTTTAAGGAGTATGCTTTGAGAAGTAATAAGTATTTAGAAAAGTGAATAAATAAAGTAAGAAAAGAAGATAGAATTTCATTTTTAAGGAGTATGCTTTGAGAAGTAATAAGTATTTAGAAAAGTGAAGAAGTAAAGTAAGAAAAGAAGATAGAATTTCAGTTTTAAGAGTATGTTTTGAGAAGTAATAAGTATTTAGAAAAGTGAAGAAGTAAAGTAAGAAAAGAAGATAGAATTTCAGTTTTAAAAAGTATGCTTTGAGAAGTAATAAGTATTTAGAAAAGTGAAGAAGTAAAGTAAGAAAAGAATATCTAATGATAAGTTTTCGTAGCAATCACTAAAATATAAGTTAGAATATCCAAAATGTTAGTAATAATGTCACAATTACGAATCTGTATTCAGTTTGTCAAGATATGCTTGTAGATGAAAGTTAGCCTATTAAAAGTGAATAAGTAAAGTAAGAAAAGAAGATAGAATTTGAGTTTTAAGGAGTATGCTTTGAGAAGTAATAAGTATTTAGAAAAGTGAATAAATAAAGTAAGAAAAGAAGATAGAATTTCATTTTTAAGGAGTATGCTTTGAGAAGTAATAAGTATTTAGAAAAGTGAAGAAGTAAAGTAAGAAAAGAAGATAGAATTTCAGTTTTAAGAGTATGTTTTGAGAAGTAATAAGTATTTAGAAAAGTGAAGAAGTAAAGTAAGAAAAGAAGATAGAATTTCAGTTTTAAAAAGTATGCTTTGAGAAGTAATAAGTATTTAGAAAAGTGAAGAAGTAAAGTAAGAAAAGAATATCTAATGATAAGTTTTCGTAGCAATCACTAAAATATAAGTTAGAATATCCAAAATGTTAGTAATAATGTCACAATTACGAATCTGTATTCAGTTTGTCAAGATATGCTTGTAGATGAAAGTTAGCCTATTAAAAGTGAATAAGTAAAGTAAGAAAAGAAGATAGAATTTGAGTTTTAAGGAGTATGCTTTGAGAAGTAATAAGTATTTAGAAAAGTGAATAAATAAAGTAAGAAAAGAAGATAGAATTTCATTTTTAAGGAGTATGCTTTGAGAAGTAATAAGTATTTAGAAAAGTGAAGAAGTAAAGTAAGAAAAGAAGATAGAATTTCAGTTTTAAGAGTATGTTTTGAGAAGTAATAAGTATTTAGAAAAGTGAAGAAGTAAAGTAAGAAAAGAAGATAGAATTTCAGTTTTAAAAAGTATGCTTTGAGAAGTAATAAGTATTTAGAAAAGTGAAGAAGTAAAGTAAGAAAAGAATATCTAATGATAAGTTTTCGTAGCAATCACTAAAATATAAGTTAGAATATCCAAAATGTTAGTAATAATGTCACAATTACGAATCTGTATTCAGTTTGTCAAGATATGCTTGTAGATGAAAGTTAGCCTATTAAAAGTGAATAAGTAAAGTAAGAAAAGAAGATAGAATTTGAGTTTTAAGGAGTATGCTTTGAGAAGTAATAAGTATTTAGAAAAGTGAATAAATAAAGTAAGAAAAGAAGATAGAATTTCATTTTTAAGGAGTATGCTTTGAGAAGTAATAAGTATTTAGAAAAGTGAAGAAGTAAAGTAAGAAAAGAAGATAGAATTTCAGTTTTAAGAGTATGTTTTGAGAAGTAATAAGTATTTAGAAAAGTGAAGAAGTAAAGTAAGAAAAGAAGATAGAATTTCAGTTTTAAAAAGTATGCTTTGAGAAGTAATAAGTATTTAGAAAAGTGAAGAAGTAAAGTAAGAAAAGAATATCTAATGATAAGTTTTCGTAGCAATCACTAAAATATAAGTTAGAATATCCAAAATGTTAGTAATAATGTCACAATTACGAATCTGTATTCAGTTTGTCAAGATATGCTTGTAGATGAAAGTTAGCCTATTAAAAGTGAATAAGTAAAGTAAGAAAAGAAGATAGAATTTGAGTTTTAAGGAGTATGCTTTGAGAAGTAATAAGTATTTAGAAAAGTGAATAAATAAAGTAAGAAAAGAAGATAGAATTTCATTTTTAAGGAGTATGCTTTGAGAAGTAATAAGTATTTAGAAAAGTGAAGAAGTAAAGTAAGAAAAGAAGATAGAATTTCAGTTTTAAGAGTATGTTTTGAGAAGTAATAAGTATTTAGAAAAGTGAAGAAGTAAAGTAAGAAAAGAAGATAGAATTTCAGTTTTAAAAAGTATGCTTTGAGAAGTAATAAGTATTTAGAAAAGTGAAGAAGTAAAGTAAGAAAAGAATATCTAATGATAAGTTTTCGTAGCAATCACTAAAATATAAGTTAGAATATCCAAAATGTTAGTAATAATGTCACAATTACGAATCTGTATTCAGTTTGTCAAGATATGCTTGTAGATGAAAGTTAGCCTATTAAAAGTGAATAAGTAAAGTAAGAAAAGAAGATAGAATTTGAGTTTTAAGGAGTATGCTTTGAGAAGTAATAAGTATTTAGAAAAGTGAATAAATAAAGTAAGAAAAGAAGATAGAATTTCATTTTTAAGGAGTATGCTTTGAGAAGTAATAAGTATTTAGAAAAGTGAAGAAGTAAAGTAAGAAAAGAAGATAGAATTTCAGTTTTAAGAGTATGTTTTGAGAAGTAATAAGTATTTAGAAAAGTGAAGAAGTAAAGTAAGAAAAGAAGATAGAATTTCAGTTTTAAAAAGTATGCTTTGAGAAGTAATAAGTATTTAGAAAAGTGAAGAAGTAAAGTAAGAAAAGAATATCTAATGATAAGTTTTCGTAGCAATCACTAAAATATAAGTTAGAATATCCAAAATGTTAGTAATAATGTCACAATTACGAATCTGTATTCAGTTTGTCAAGATATGCTTGTAGATGAAAGTTAGCCTATTAAAAGTGAATAAGTAAAGTAAGAAAAGAAGATAGAATTTGAGTTTTAAGGAGTATGCTTTGAGAAGTAATAAGTATTTAGAAAAGTGAATAAATAAAGTAAGAAAAGAAGATAGAATTTCATTTTTAAGGAGTATGCTTTGAGAAGTAATAAGTATTTAGAAAAGTGAAGAAGTAAAGTAAGAAAAGAAGATAGAATTTCAGTTTTAAGAGTATGTTTTGAGAAGTAATAAGTATTTAGAAAAGTGAAGAAGTAAAGTAAGAAAAGAAGATAGAATTTCAGTTTTAAAAAGTATGCTTTGAGAAGTAATAAGTATTTAGAAAAGTGAAGAAGTAAAGTAAGAAAAGAATATCTAATGATAAGTTTTCGTAGCAATCACTAAAATATAAGTTAGAATATCCAAAATGTTAGTAATAATGTCACAATTACGAATCTGTATTCAGTTTGTCAAGATATGCTTGTAGATGAAAGTTAGCCTATTAAAAGTGAATAAGTAAAGTAAGAAAAGAAGATAGAATTTGAGTTTTAAGGAGTATGCTTTGAGAAGTAATAAGTATTTAGAAAAGTGAATAAATAAAGTAAGAAAAGAAGATAGAATTTCATTTTTAAGGAGTATGCTTTGAGAAGTAATAAGTATTTAGAAAAGTGAAGAAGTAAAGTAAGAAAAGAAGATAGAATTTCAGTTTTAAGAGTATGTTTTGAGAAGTAATAAGTATTTAGAAAAGTGAAGAAGTAAAGTAAGAAAAGAAGATAGAATTTCAGTTTTAAAAAGTATGCTTTGAGAAGTAATAAGTATTTAGAAAAGTGAAGAAGTAAAGTAAGAAAAGAATATCTAATGATAAGTTTTCGTAGCAATCACTAAAATATAAGTTAGAATATCCAAAATGTTAGTAATAATGTCACAATTACGAATCTGTATTCAGTTTGTCAAGATATGCTTGTAGATGAAAGTTAGCCTATTAAAAGTGAATAAGTAAAGTAAGAAAAGAAGATAGAATTTGAGTTTTAAGGAGTATGCTTTGAGAAGTAATAAGTATTTAGAAAAGTGAATAAATAAAGTAAGAAAAGAAGATAGAATTTCATTTTTAAGGAGTATGCTTTGAGAAGTAATAAGTATTTAGAAAAGTGAAGAAGTAAAGTAAGAAAAGAAGATAGAATTTCAGTTTTAAGAGTATGTTTTGAGAAGTAATAAGTATTTAGAAAAGTGAAGAAGTAAAGTAAGAAAAGAAGATAGAATTTCAGTTTTAAAAAGTATGCTTTGAGAAGTAATAAGTATTTAGAAAAGTGAAGAAGTAAAGTAAGAAAAGAATATCTAATGATAAGTTTTCGTAGCAATCACTAAAATATAAGTTAGAATATCCAAAATGTTAGTAATAATGTCACAATTACGAATCTGTATTCAGTTTGTCAAGATATGCTTGTAGATGAAAGTTAGCCTATTAAAAGTGAATAAGTAAAGTAAGAAAAGAAGATAGAATTTGAGTTTTAAGGAGTATGCTTTGAGAAGTAATAAGTATTTAGAAAAGTGAATAAATAAAGTAAGAAAAGAAGATAGAATTTCATTTTTAAGGAGTATGCTTTGAGAAGTAATAAGTATTTAGAAAAGTGAAGAAGTAAAGTAAGAAAAGAAGATAGAATTTCAGTTTTAAGAGTATGTTTTGAGAAGTAATAAGTATTTAGAAAAGTGAAGAAGTAAAGTAAGAAAAGAAGATAGAATTTCAGTTTTAAAAAGTATGCTTTGAGAAGTAATAAGTATTTAGAAAAGTGAAGAAGTAAAGTAAGAAAAGAATATCTAATGATAAGTTTTCGTAGCAATCACTAAAATATAAGTTAGAATATCCAAAATGTTAGTAATAATGTCACAATTACGAATCTGTATTCAGTTTGTCAAGATATGCTTGTAGATGAAAGTTAGCCTATTAAAAGTGAATAAGTAAAGTAAGAAAAGAAGATAGAATTTGAGTTTTAAGGAGTATGCTTTGAGAAGTAATAAGTATTTAGAAAAGTGAATAAATAAAGTAAGAAAAGAAGATAGAATTTCATTTTTAAGGAGTATGCTTTGAGAAGTAATAAGTATTTAGAAAAGTGAAGAAGTAAAGTAAGAAAAGAAGATAGAATTTCAGTTTTAAGAGTATGTTTTGAGAAGTAATAAGTATTTAGAAAAGTGAAGAAGTAAAGTAAGAAAAGAAGATAGAATTTCAGTTTTAAAAAGTATGCTTTGAGAAGTAATAAGTATTTAGAAAAGTGAAGAAGTAAAGTAAGAAAAGAATATCTAATGATAAGTTTTCGTAGCAATCACTAAAATATAAGTTAGAATATCCAAAATGTTAGTAATAATGTCACAATTACGAATCTGTATTCAGTTTGTCAAGATATGCTTGTAGATGAAAGTTAGCCTATTAAAAGTGAATAAGTAAAGTAAGAAAAGAAGATAGAATTTGAGTTTTAAGGAGTATGCTTTGAGAAGTAATAAGTATTTAGAAAAGTGAATAAATAAAGTAAGAAAAGAAGATAGAATTTCATTTTTAAGGAGTATGCTTTGAGAAGTAATAAGTATTTAGAAAAGTGAAGAAGTAAAGTAAGAAAAGAAGATAGAATTTCAGTTTTAAGAGTATGTTTTGAGAAGTAATAAGTATTTAGAAAAGTGAAGAAGTAAAGTAAGAAAAGAAGATAGAATTTCAGTTTTAAAAAGTATGCTTTGAGAAGTAATAAGTATTTAGAAAAGTGAAGAAGTAAAGTAAGAAAAGAATATCTAATGATAAGTTTTCGTAGCAATCACTAAAATATAAGTTAGAATATCCAAAATGTTAGTAATAATGTCACAATTACGAATCTGTATTCAGTTTGTCAAGATATGCTTGTAGATGAAAGTTAGCCTATTAAAAGTGAATAAGTAAAGTAAGAAAAGAAGATAGAATTTGAGTTTTAAGGAGTATGCTTTGAGAAGTAATAAGTATTTAGAAAAGTGAATAAATAAAGTAAGAAAAGAAGATAGAATTTCATTTTTAAGGAGTATGCTTTGAGAAGTAATAAGTATTTAGAAAAGTGAAGAAGTAAAGTAAGAAAAGAAGATAGAATTTCAGTTTTAAGAGTATGTTTTGAGAAGTAATAAGTATTTAGAAAAGTGAAGAAGTAAAGTAAGAAAAGAAGATAGAATTTCAGTTTTAAAAAGTATGCTTTGAGAAGTAATAAGTATTTAGAAAAGTGAAGAAGTAAAGTAAGAAAAGAATATCTAATGATAAGTTTTCGTAGCAATCACTAAAATATAAGTTAGAATATCCAAAATGTTAGTAATAATGTCACAATTACGAATCTGTATTCAGTTTGTCAAGATATGCTTGTAGATGAAAGTTAGCCTATTAAAAGTGAATAAGTAAAGTAAGAAAAGAAGATAGAATTTGAGTTTTAAGGAGTATGCTTTGAGAAGTAATAAGTATTTAGAAAAGTGAATAAATAAAGTAAGAAAAGAAGATAGAATTTCATTTTTAAGGAGTATGCTTTGAGAAGTAATAAGTATTTAGAAAAGTGAAGAAGTAAAGTAAGAAAAGAAGATAGAATTTCAGTTTTAAGAGTATGTTTTGAGAAGTAATAAGTATTTAGAAAAGTGAAGAAGTAAAGTAAGAAAAGAAGATAGAATTTCAGTTTTAAAAAGTATGCTTTGAGAAGTAATAAGTATTTAGAAAAGTGAAGAAGTAAAGTAAGAAAAGAATATCTAATGATAAGTTTTCGTAGCAATCACTAAAATATAAGTTAGAATATCCAAAATGTTAGTAATAATGTCACAATTACGAATCTGTATTCAGTTTGTCAAGATATGCTTGTAGATGAAAGTTAGCCTATTAAAAGTGAATAAGTAAAGTAAGAAAAGAAGATAGAATTTGAGTTTTAAGGAGTATGCTTTGAGAAGTAATAAGTATTTAGAAAAGTGAATAAATAAAGTAAGAAAAGAAGATAGAATTTCATTTTTAAGGAGTATGCTTTGAGAAGTAATAAGTATTTAGAAAAGTGAAGAAGTAAAGTAAGAAAAGAAGATAGAATTTCAGTTTTAAGAGTATGTTTTGAGAAGTAATAAGTATTTAGAAAAGTGAAGAAGTAAAGTAAGAAAAGAAGATAGAATTTCAGTTTTAAAAAGTATGCTTTGAGAAGTAATAAGTATTTAGAAAAGTGAAGAAGTAAAGTAAGAAAAGAATATCTAATGATAAGTTTTCGTAGCAATCACTAAAATATAAGTTAGAATATCCAAAATGTTAGTAATAATGTCACAATTACGAATCTGTATTCAGTTTGTCAAGATATGCTTGTAGATGAAAGTTAGCCTATTAAAAGTGAATAAGTAAAGTAAGAAAAGAAGATAGAATTTGAGTTTTAAGGAGTATGCTTTGAGAAGTAATAAGTATTTAGAAAAGTGAATAAATAAAGTAAGAAAAGAAGATAGAATTTCATTTTTAAGGAGTATGCTTTGAGAAGTAATAAGTATTTAGAAAAGTGAAGAAGTAAAGTAAGAAAAGAAGATAGAATTTCAGTTTTAAGAGTATGTTTTGAGAAGTAATAAGTATTTAGAAAAGTGAAGAAGTAAAGTAAGAAAAGAAGATAGAATTTCAGTTTTAAAAAGTATGCTTTGAGAAGTAATAAGTATTTAGAAAAGTGAAGAAGTAAAGTAAGAAAAGAATATCTAATGATAAGTTTTCGTAGCAATCACTAAAATATAAGTTAGAATATCCAAAATGTTAGTAATAATGTCACAATTACGAATCTGTATTCAGTTTGTCAAGATATGCTTGTAGATGAAAGTTAGCCTATTAAAAGTGAATAAGTAAAGTAAGAAAAGAAGATAGAATTTGAGTTTTAAGGAGTATGCTTTGAGAAGTAATAAGTATTTAGAAAAGTGAATAAATAAAGTAAGAAAAGAAGATAGAATTTCATTTTTAAGGAGTATGCTTTGAGAAGTAATAAGTATTTAGAAAAGTGAAGAAGTAAAGTAAGAAAAGAAGATAGAATTTCAGTTTTAAGAGTATGTTTTGAGAAGTAATAAGTATTTAGAAAAGTGAAGAAGTAAAGTAAGAAAAGAAGATAGAATTTCAGTTTTAAAAAGTATGCTTTGAGAAGTAATAAGTATTTAGAAAAGTGAAGAAGTAAAGTAAGAAAAGAATATCTAATGATAAGTTTTCGTAGCAATCACTAAAATATAAGTTAGAATATCCAAAATGTTAGTAATAATGTCACAATTACGAATCTGTATTCAGTTTGTCAAGATATGCTTGTAGATGAAAGTTAGCCTATTAAAAGTGAATAAGTAAAGTAAGAAAAGAAGATAGAATTTGAGTTTTAAGGAGTATGCTTTGAGAAGTAATAAGTATTTAGAAAAGTGAATAAATAAAGTAAGAAAAGAAGATAGAATTTCATTTTTAAGGAGTATGCTTTGAGAAGTAATAAGTATTTAGAAAAGTGAAGAAGTAAAGTAAGAAAAGAAGATAGAATTTCAGTTTTAAGAGTATGTTTTGAGAAGTAATAAGTATTTAGAAAAGTGAAGAAGTAAAGTAAGAAAAGAAGATAGAATTTCAGTTTTAAAAAGTATGCTTTGAGAAGTAATAAGTATTTAGAAAAGTGAAGAAGTAAAGTAAGAAAAGAATATCTAATGATAAGTTTTCGTAGCAATCACTAAAATATAAGTTAGAATATCCAAAATGTTAGTAATAATGTCACAATTACGAATCTGTATTCAGTTTGTCAAGATATGCTTGTAGATGAAAGTTAGCCTATTAAAAGTGAATAAGTAAAGTAAGAAAAGAAGATAGAATTTGAGTTTTAAGGAGTATGCTTTGAGAAGTAATAAGTATTTAGAAAAGTGAATAAATAAAGTAAGAAAAGAAGATAGAATTTCATTTTTAAGGAGTATGCTTTGAGAAGTAATAAGTATTTAGAAAAGTGAAGAAGTAAAGTAAGAAAAGAAGATAGAATTTCAGTTTTAAGAGTATGTTTTGAGAAGTAATAAGTATTTAGAAAAGTGAAGAAGTAAAGTAAGAAAAGAAGATAGAATTTCAGTTTTAAAAAGTATGCTTTGAGAAGTAATAAGTATTTAGAAAAGTGAAGAAGTAAAGTAAGAAAAGAATATCTAATGATAAGTTTTCGTAGCAATCACTAAAATATAAGTTAGAATATCCAAAATGTTAGTAATAATGTCACAATTACGAATCTGTATTCAGTTTGTCAAGATATGCTTGTAGATGAAAGTTAGCCTATTAAAAGTGAATAAGTAAAGTAAGAAAAGAAGATAGAATTTGAGTTTTAAGGAGTATGCTTTGAGAAGTAATAAGTATTTAGAAAAGTGAATAAATAAAGTAAGAAAAGAAGATAGAATTTCATTTTTAAGGAGTATGCTTTGAGAAGTAATAAGTATTTAGAAAAGTGAAGAAGTAAAGTAAGAAAAGAAGATAGAATTTCAGTTTTAAGAGTATGTTTTGAGAAGTAATAAGTATTTAGAAAAGTGAAGAAGTAAAGTAAGAAAAGAAGATAGAATTTCAGTTTTAAAAAGTATGCTTTGAGAAGTAATAAGTATTTAGAAAAGTGAAGAAGTAAAGTAAGAAAAGAATATCTAATGATAAGTTTTCGTAGCAATCACTAAAATATAAGTTAGAATATCCAAAATGTTAGTAATAATGTCACAATTACGAATCTGTATTCAGTTTGTCAAGATATGCTTGTAGATGAAAGTTAGCCTATTAAAAGTGAATAAGTAAAGTAAGAAAAGAAGATAGAATTTGAGTTTTAAGGAGTATGCTTTGAGAAGTAATAAGTATTTAGAAAAGTGAATAAATAAAGTAAGAAAAGAAGATAGAATTTCATTTTTAAGGAGTATGCTTTGAGAAGTAATAAGTATTTAGAAAAGTGAAGAAGTAAAGTAAGAAAAGAAGATAGAATTTCAGTTTTAAGAGTATGTTTTGAGAAGTAATAAGTATTTAGAAAAGTGAAGAAGTAAAGTAAGAAAAGAAGATAGAATTTCAGTTTTAAAAAGTATGCTTTGAGAAGTAATAAGTATTTAGAAAAGTGAAGAAGTAAAGTAAGAAAAGAATATCTAATGATAAGTTTTCGTAGCAATCACTAAAATATAAGTTAGAATATCCAAAATGTTAGTAATAATGTCACAATTACGAATCTGTATTCAGTTTGTCAAGATATGCTTGTAGATGAAAGTTAGCCTATTAAAAGTGAATAAGTAAAGTAAGAAAAGAAGATAGAATTTGAGTTTTAAGGAGTATGCTTTGAGAAGTAATAAGTATTTAGAAAAGTGAATAAATAAAGTAAGAAAAGAAGATAGAATTTCATTTTTAAGGAGTATGCTTTGAGAAGTAATAAGTATTTAGAAAAGTGAAGAAGTAAAGTAAGAAAAGAAGATAGAATTTCAGTTTTAAGAGTATGTTTTGAGAAGTAATAAGTATTTAGAAAAGTGAAGAAGTAAAGTAAGAAAAGAAGATAGAATTTCAGTTTTAAAAAGTATGCTTTGAGAAGTAATAAGTATTTAGAAAAGTGAAGAAGTAAAGTAAGAAAAGAATATCTAATGATAAGTTTTCGTAGCAATCACTAAAATATAAGTTAGAATATCCAAAATGTTAGTAATAATGTCACAATTACGAATCTGTATTCAGTTTGTCAAGATATGCTTGTAGATGAAAGTTAGCCTATTAAAAGTGAATAAGTAAAGTAAGAAAAGAAGATAGAATTTGAGTTTTAAGGAGTATGCTTTGAGAAGTAATAAGTATTTAGAAAAGTGAATAAATAAAGTAAGAAAAGAAGATAGAATTTCATTTTTAAGGAGTATGCTTTGAGAAGTAATAAGTATTTAGAAAAGTGAAGAAGTAAAGTAAGAAAAGAAGATAGAATTTCAGTTTTAAGAGTATGTTTTGAGAAGTAATAAGTATTTAGAAAAGTGAAGAAGTAAAGTAAGAAAAGAAGATAGAATTTCAGTTTTAAAAAGTATGCTTTGAGAAGTAATAAGTATTTAGAAAAGTGAAGAAGTAAAGTAAGAAAAGAATATCTAATGATAAGTTTTCGTAGCAATCACTAAAATATAAGTTAGAATATCCAAAATGTTAGTAATAATGTCACAATTACGAATCTGTATTCAGTTTGTCAAGATATGCTTGTAGATGAAAGTTAGCCTATTAAAAGTGAATAAGTAAAGTAAGAAAAGAAGATAGAATTTGAGTTTTAAGGAGTATGCTTTGAGAAGTAATAAGTATTTAGAAAAGTGAATAAATAAAGTAAGAAAAGAAGATAGAATTTCATTTTTAAGGAGTATGCTTTGAGAAGTAATAAGTATTTAGAAAAGTGAAGAAGTAAAGTAAGAAAAGAAGATAGAATTTCAGTTTTAAGAGTATGTTTTGAGAAGTAATAAGTATTTAGAAAAGTGAAGAAGTAAAGTAAGAAAAGAAGATAGAATTTCAGTTTTAAAAAGTATGCTTTGAGAAGTAATAAGTATTTAGAAAAGTGAAGAAGTAAAGTAAGAAAAGAATATCTAATGATAAGTTTTCGTAGCAATCACTAAAATATAAGTTAGAATATCCAAAATGTTAGTAATAATGTCACAATTACGAATCTGTATTCAGTTTGTCAAGATATGCTTGTAGATGAAAGTTAGCCTATTAAAAGTGAATAAGTAAAGTAAGAAAAGAAGATAGAATTTGAGTTTTAAGGAGTATGCTTTGAGAAGTAATAAGTATTTAGAAAAGTGAATAAATAAAGTAAGAAAAGAAGATAGAATTTCATTTTTAAGGAGTATGCTTTGAGAAGTAATAAGTATTTAGAAAAGTGAAGAAGTAAAGTAAGAAAAGAAGATAGAATTTCAGTTTTAAGAGTATGTTTTGAGAAGTAATAAGTATTTAGAAAAGTGAAGAAGTAAAGTAAGAAAAGAAGATAGAATTTCAGTTTTAAAAAGTATGCTTTGAGAAGTAATAAGTATTTAGAAAAGTGAAGAAGTAAAGTAAGAAAAGAATATCTAATGATAAGTTTTCGTAGCAATCACTAAAATATAAGTTAGAATATCCAAAATGTTAGTAATAATGTCACAATTACGAATCTGTATTCAGTTTGTCAAGATATGCTTGTAGATGAAAGTTAGCCTATTAAAAGTGAATAAGTAAAGTAAGAAAAGAAGATAGAATTTGAGTTTTAAGGAGTATGCTTTGAGAAGTAATAAGTATTTAGAAAAGTGAATAAATAAAGTAAGAAAAGAAGATAGAATTTCATTTTTAAGGAGTATGCTTTGAGAAGTAATAAGTATTTAGAAAAGTGAAGAAGTAAAGTAAGAAAAGAAGATAGAATTTCAGTTTTAAGAGTATGTTTTGAGAAGTAATAAGTATTTAGAAAAGTGAAGAAGTAAAGTAAGAAAAGAAGATAGAATTTCAGTTTTAAAAAGTATGCTTTGAGAAGTAATAAGTATTTAGAAAAGTGAAGAAGTAAAGTAAGAAAAGAATATCTAATGATAAGTTTTCGTAGCAATCACTAAAATATAAGTTAGAATATCCAAAATGTTAGTAATAATGTCACAATTACGAATCTGTATTCAGTTTGTCAAGATATGCTTGTAGATGAAAGTTAGCCTATTAAAAGTGAATAAGTAAAGTAAGAAAAGAAGATAGAATTTGAGTTTTAAGGAGTATGCTTTGAGAAGTAATAAGTATTTAGAAAAGTGAATAAATAAAGTAAGAAAAGAAGATAGAATTTCATTTTTAAGGAGTATGCTTTGAGAAGTAATAAGTATTTAGAAAAGTGAAGAAGTAAAGTAAGAAAAGAAGATAGAATTTCAGTTTTAAGAGTATGTTTTGAGAAGTAATAAGTATTTAGAAAAGTGAAGAAGTAAAGTAAGAAAAGAAGATAGAATTTCAGTTTTAAAAAGTATGCTTTGAGAAGTAATAAGTATTTAGAAAAGTGAAGAAGTAAAGTAAGAAAAGAATATCTAATGATAAGTTTTCGTAGCAATCACTAAAATATAAGTTAGAATATCCAAAATGTTAGTAATAATGTCACAATTACGAATCTGTATTCAGTTTGTCAAGATATGCTTGTAGATGAAAGTTAGCCTATTAAAAGTGAATAAGTAAAGTAAGAAAAGAAGATAGAATTTGAGTTTTAAGGAGTATGCTTTGAGAAGTAATAAGTATTTAGAAAAGTGAATAAATAAAGTAAGAAAAGAAGATAGAATTTCATTTTTAAGGAGTATGCTTTGAGAAGTAATAAGTATTTAGAAAAGTGAAGAAGTAAAGTAAGAAAAGAAGATAGAATTTCAGTTTTAAGAGTATGTTTTGAGAAGTAATAAGTATTTAGAAAAGTGAAGAAGTAAAGTAAGAAAAGAAGATAGAATTTCAGTTTTAAAAAGTATGCTTTGAGAAGTAATAAGTATTTAGAAAAGTGAAGAAGTAAAGTAAGAAAAGAATATCTAATGATAAGTTTTCGTAGCAATCACTAAAATATAAGTTAGAATATCCAAAATGTTAGTAATAATGTCACAATTACGAATCTGTATTCAGTTTGTCAAGATATGCTTGTAGATGAAAGTTAGCCTATTAAAAGTGAATAAGTAAAGTAAGAAAAGAAGATAGAATTTGAGTTTTAAGGAGTATGCTTTGAGAAGTAATAAGTATTTAGAAAAGTGAATAAATAAAGTAAGAAAAGAAGATAGAATTTCATTTTTAAGGAGTATGCTTTGAGAAGTAATAAGTATTTAGAAAAGTGAAGAAGTAAAGTAAGAAAAGAAGATAGAATTTCAGTTTTAAGAGTATGTTTTGAGAAGTAATAAGTATTTAGAAAAGTGAAGAAGTAAAGTAAGAAAAGAAGATAGAATTTCAGTTTTAAAAAGTATGCTTTGAGAAGTAATAAGTATTTAGAAAAGTGAAGAAGTAAAGTAAGAAAAGAATATCTAATGATAAGTTTTCGTAGCAATCACTAAAATATAAGTTAGAATATCCAAAATGTTAGTAATAATGTCACAATTACGAATCTGTATTCAGTTTGTCAAGATATGCTTGTAGATGAAAGTTAGCCTATTAAAAGTGAATAAGTAAAGTAAGAAAAGAAGATAGAATTTGAGTTTTAAGGAGTATGCTTTGAGAAGTAATAAGTATTTAGAAAAGTGAATAAATAAAGTAAGAAAAGAAGATAGAATTTCATTTTTAAGGAGTATGCTTTGAGAAGTAATAAGTATTTAGAAAAGTGAAGAAGTAAAGTAAGAAAAGAAGATAGAATTTCAGTTTTAAGAGTATGTTTTGAGAAGTAATAAGTATTTAGAAAAGTGAAGAAGTAAAGTAAGAAAAGAAGATAGAATTTCAGTTTTAAAAAGTATGCTTTGAGAAGTAATAAGTATTAGAAAAGTGAAGAAGTAAAGTAAGAAAAGAATATCTAATGATAAGTTTTCGTAGCAATCACTAAAATATAAGTTAGAATATCCAAAATGTTAGTAATAATGTCACAATTACGAATCTGTATTCAGTTTGTCAAGATATGCTTGTAGATGAAAGTTAGCCTATTAAAAGTGAATAAGTAAAGTAAGAAAAGAAGATAGAATTTGAGTTTTAAGGAGTATGCTTTGAGAAGTAATAAGTATTTAGAAAAGTGAATAAATAAAGTAAGAAAAGAAGATAGAATTTCATTTTTAAGGAGTATGCTTTGAGAAGTAATAAGTATTTAGAAAAGTGAAGAAGTAAAGTAAGAAAAGAAGATAGAATTTCAGTTTTAAGAGTATGTTTTGAGAAGTAATAAGTATTTAGAAAAGTGAAGAAGTAAAGTAAGAAAAGAAGATAGAATTTCAGTTTTAAAAAGTATGCTTTGAGAAGTAATAAGTATTTAGAAAAGTGAAGAAGTAAAGTAAGAAAAGAATATCTAATGATAAGTTTTCGTAGCAATCACTAAAATATAAGTTAGAATATCCAAAATGTTAGTAATAATGTCACAATTACGAATCTGTATTCAGTTTGTCAAGATATGCTTGTAGATGAAAGTTAGCCTATTAAAAGTGAATAAGTAAAGTAAGAAAAGAAGATAGAATTTGAGTTTTAAGGAGTATGCTTTGAGAAGTAATAAGTATTTAGAAAAGTGAATAAATAAAGTAAGAAAAGAAGATAGAATTTCATTTTTAAGGAGTATGCTTTGAGAAGTAATAAGTATTTAGAAAAGTGAAGAAGTAAAGTAAGAAAAGAAGATAGAATTTCAGTTTTAAGAGTATGTTTTGAGAAGTAATAAGTATTTAGAAAAGTGAAGAAGTAAAGTAAGAAAAGAAGATAGAATTTCAGTTTTAAAAAGTATGCTTTGAGAAGTAATAAGTATTTAGAAAAGTGAAGAAGTAAAGTAAGAAAAGAATATCTAATGATAAGTTTTCGTAGCAATCACTAAAATATAAGTTAGAATATCCAAAATGTTAGTAATAATGTCACAATTACGAATCTGTATTCAGTTTGTCAAGATATGCTTGTAGATGAAAGTTAGCCTATTAAAAGTGAATAAGTAAAGTAAGAAAAGAAGATAGAATTTGAGTTTTAAGGAGTATGCTTTGAGAAGTAATAAGTATTTAGAAAAGTGAATAAATAAAGTAAGAAAAGAAGATAGAATTTCATTTTTAAGGAGTATGCTTTGAGAAGTAATAAGTATTTAGAAAAGTGAAGAAGTAAAGTAAGAAAAGAAGATAGAATTTCAGTTTTAAGAGTATGTTTTGAGAAGTAATAAGTATTTAGAAAAGTGAAGAAGTAAAGTAAGAAAAGAAGATAGAATTTCAGTTTTAAAAAGTATGCTTTGAGAAGTAATAAGTATTTAGAAAAGTGAAGAAGTAAAGTAAGAAAAGAATATCTAATGATAAGTTTTCGTAGCAATCACTAAAATATAAGTTAGAATATCCAAAATGTTAGTAATAATGTCACAATTACGAATCTGTATTCAGTTTGTCAAGATATGCTTGTAGATGAAAGTTAGCCTATTAAAAGTGAATAAGTAAAGTAAGAAAAGAAGATAGAATTTGAGTTTTAAGGAGTATGCTTTGAGAAGTAATAAGTATTTAGAAAAGTGAATAAATAAAGTAAGAAAAGAAGATAGAATTTCATTTTTAAGGAGTATGCTTTGAGAAGTAATAAGTATTTAGAAAAGTGAAGAAGTAAAGTAAGAAAAGAAGATAGAATTTCAGTTTTAAGAGTATGTTTTGAGAAGTAATAAGTATTTAGAAAAGTGAAGAAGTAAAGTAAGAAAAGAAGATAGAATTTCAGTTTTAAAAAGTATGCTTTGAGAAGTAATAAGTATTTAGAAAAGTGAAGAAGTAAAGTAAGAAAAGAATATCTAATGATAAGTTTTCGTAGCAATCACTAAAATATAAGTTAGAATATCCAAAATGTTAGTAATAATGTCACAATTACGAATCTGTATTCAGTTTGTCAAGATATGCTTGTAGATGAAAGTTAGCCTATTAAAAGTGAATAAGTAAAGTAAGAAAAGAAGATAGAATTTCAGTTTTAAGGAGTATGCTTTGAGAAGTAATAAGTATTTAGAAAAGTGAATAAATAAAGTAAGAAAAGAAGATAGAATTTCATTTTTAAGGAGTATGCTTTGAGAAGTAATAAGTATTTAGAAAAGTGAAGAAGTAAAGTAAGAAAAGAAGATAGAATTTCAGTTTTAAGAGTATGTTTTGAGAAGTAATAAGTATTTAGAAAAGTGAAGAAGTAAAGTAAGAAAAGAATATCTAATGATAAGTTTTCGTAGCAATCACTAAAATATAAGTTAGAATATCCAAAATGTTAGTAATAATGTCACAATTACGAATCTGTATTCAGTTTGTCAAGATATGCTTGTAGATGAAAGTTAGCCTATTAAAAGTGAATAAGTAAAGTAAGAAAAGAAGATAGAATTTGAGTTTTAAGGAGTATGCTTTGAGAAGTAATAAGTATTTAGAAAAGTGAATAAATAAAGTAAGAAAAGAAGATAGAATTTCATTTTTAAGGAGTATGCTTTGAGAAGTAATAAGTATTTAGAAAAGTGAAGAAGTAAAGTAAGAAAAGAAGATAGAATTTCAGTTTTAAGAGTATGTTTTGAGAAGTAATAAGTATTTAGAAAAGTGAAGAAGTAAAGTAAGAAAAGAAGATAGAATTTCAGTTTTAAAAAAGTATGCTTTGAGAAGTAATAAGTATTTAGAAAAGTGAAGAAGTAAAGTAAGAAAAGAATATCTAATGATAAGTTTTCGTAGCAATCACTAAAATATAAGTTAGAATATCCAAAATGTTAGTAATAATGTCACAATTACGAATCTGTATTCAGTTTGTCAAGATATGCTTGTAGATGAAAGTTAGCCTATTAAAAGTGAATAAGTAAAGTAAGAAAAGAAGATAGAATTTGAGTTTTAAGGAGTATGCTTTGAGAAGTAATAAGTATTTAGAAAAGTGAATAAATAAAGTAAGAAAAGAAGATAGAATTTCATTTTTAAGGAGTATGCTTTGAGAAGTAATAAGTATTTAGAAAAGTGAAGAAGTAAAGTAAGAAAAGAAGATAGAATTTCAGTTTTAAGAGTATGTTTTGAGAAGTAATAAGTATTTAGAAAAGTGAAGAAGTAAAGTAAGAAAAGAAGATAGAATTTCAGTTTTAAAAAGTATGCTTTGAGAAGTAATAAGTATTTAGAAAAGTGAAGAAGTAAAGTAAGAAAAGAATATCTAATGATAAGTTTTCGTAGCAATCACTAAAATATAAGTTAGAATATCCAAAATGTTAGTAATAATGTCACAATTACGAATCTGTATTCAGTTTGTCAAGATATGCTTGTAGATGAAAGTTAGCCTATTAAAAGTGAATAAGTAAAGTAAGAAAAGAAGATAGAATTTGAGTTTTAAGGAGTATGCTTTGAGAAGTAATAAGTATTTAGAAAAGTGAATAAATAAAGTAAGAAAAGAAGATAGAATTTCATTTTTAAGGAGTATGCTTTGAGAAGTAATAAGTATTTAGAAAAGTGAAGAAGTAAAGTAAGAAAAGAAGATAGAATTTCAGTTTTAAGAGTATGTTTTGAGAAGTAATAAGTATTTAGAAAAGTGAAGAAGTAAAGTAAGAAAGAAGATAGAATTTCAGTTTTAAAAAGTATGCTTTGAGAAGTAATAAGTATTTAGAAAAGTGAAGAAGTAAAGTAAGAAAAGAATATCTAATGATAAGTTTTCGTAGCAATCACTAAAATATAAGTTAGAATATCCAAAATGTTAGTAATAATGTCACAATTACGAATCTGTATTCAGTTTGTCAAGATATGCTTGTAGATGAAAGTTAGCCTATTAAAAGTGAATAAGTAAAGTAAGAAAAGAAGATAGAATTTGAGTTTTAAGGAGTATGCTTTGAGAAGTAATAAGTATTTAGAAAAGTGAATAAATAAAGTAAGAAAAGAAGATAGAATTTCATTTTTAAGGAGTATGCTTTGAGAAGTAATAAGTATTTAGAAAAGTGAAGAAGTAAAGTAAGAAAAGAAGATAGAATTTCAGTTTTAAGAGTATGTTTTGAGAAGTAATAAGTATTTAGAAAAGTGAAGAAGTAAAGTAAGAAAAGAAGATAGAATTTCAGTTTTAAAAAGTATGCTTTGAGAAGTAATAAGTATTTAGAAAAGTGAAGAAGTAAAGTAAGAAAAGAATATCTAATGATAAGTTTTCGTAGCAATCACTAAAATATAAGTTAGAATATCCAAAATGTTAGTAATAATGTCACAATTACGAATCTGTATTCAGTTTGTCAAGATAT